>CAIGRQ010011426.1:0-23188 GCA_903798375.1 Fraxinus sp. D2006-0159
GGTTCCATAATTATATTTAGATCCGACGATTCCATTTATTAAATACCCGAAAGTTTTGGGTCGGATCGGTTCCCTTCAGAACCGAACCGAACCGACCCACGCCTAGCCCTATAATAAAATATGCTGCACATAAACCCAAAACTTTTCCCTACTTTTTAATCATACATTCTCCTAAAAATCATTATTCAAAACTCTTTTTGCCCGATAATGGATGTGAATGTATGGTGAAATTAATATTAAACAAGGATTATCACGTCATCATGTAGCTAAAAATGTTTACAGTGTAGTCAAGCTTCTCTCCAACAAGCCCTAGACAGTCATTAACTGGAAGCAAGACTGATAACTAAAATAATCCACTCCATTGTACCGACTGAAATTGAAAATGCTCCAGCCATCAATTGAATACGTCCAATTTACATCTTCCAGTGAGCATAAAAGGCAAAGATATTGACTTTGAAAAGAGTAGTCATAGATAATATTTTAGGTGCTTTCCTTTCAGATTCCTCCCTTGGTAATTTGAAACTTTATCTACCAGCAAAGCAATAATTTAGCCAATTGGCCACTTAATAGTTGTAGCAAGAAATCACTGAATACCATTTATGCAGTTTTTCTGCTAATAAAATCCAAAAGAAACGATGTGCAGACTTCTGTGTTCTGACTCCACGACTTCCAAGATTATAAATCCCATATACTTGGCTAACATTTTTATGCTCCAAGCCCATTCAGGATAATCAATTCTTCAGCTTATCCTAACTTCGGTTTATCAAGCTCTACAGATAAATAATTTCAGCTTATGTAAACGATTTGAATCATAAATCACCTGGCCAGCTGGTACATAAGGATCTCCAGTTAATTTCACAGCTTCAACGTACTCATAGAACTCAACTTTTGATGGCTTCTTTGAGCTACCATCATCCTTCCATTGACCAAATCTGCGTCTAAGATGAATAACTTCTGAAGTGTAAAGCCCATGTGCACCAATATAGAGTCCTAGTAAAATAAGGCATTCTAAATAAATAGATAGTAAGTAGCAAAATAAACAATATAATGAAAAACAGTGCAAGCAAGTGCAGAACAACAACACATAATCAAGAGTAGAACGGTAAGAGTAAGAAGACAAAGAAATGAAGATACAATCACCATTCAGGGGGTCTGGAGATGCTGAAATGTCAATGCGGTTAAATGTGGTTGACCCAGAAAGTGGCTGACGATTTCGAGACTGACTGATAGTGAGATTTATTAATTCACCAACATCTTTAAGCACCTGCAGAATTGAGGCATACAACTATGACTTGAAAGCCTGGACAATATGATTACATTAAATTCAATTCAATTCTACAAACAATCGACCTAACCTTCATGGGTATCTTTCCCTTGCTGATGGACTTGACAAGATCAAGCATAACAAGGTCCATACTACGTTGACCTTGAAGCTTAGCATTTTTATTCAATGGAGACTGCCCATCACCACTAGAAACTTGTTTATCATCATCTTCCTCAACGGTAAAAGTAAATGACAACAGACCTTTTTTCCGTAGCCTGGCAGGTACCCGAACTAAGTCTTTATGGTGTGCACCACTGGAAAATTTCTGTATGAGACCCTCACCCACAACCACCTTAACTGAAATTTGACTTTGCTCTTCACCATCACTAATTCCATTACCAGCGTCAATGTCAATATCATTTTGCTCATCATCAGTTTCACCTTTGATTTCATCTTCAGCATCTACATTTTCTAAATCAAAGTCCTTTTCTTCCTCTTCTTCATCTATTATCTGTTCAATCGCCTTTGATATTAGATCCCTGTCCACCTTTATTGGTGTTGTTACTTGCACGACCTTGACTTTCACACCAGGAATCATGTCCCGCAAGACATTCTCAAAACCAGAATCATCATCACTTTCATCACCATCTTCTGTGTTTTTAGTGCTTTTATCTAACAGCCCATTTTTGTTTTCAGTAGCATCCTGAGAGTCCACGTTACTGGTAACTCCTGATGACATGAAAGATGGAATTGAGAGATTCTGCTGAGCTCCTCTCCGTTTTAAGTAAACAGCCTGAAAATACACTAATTTTTCAGATGTTTCATTCAAGAAATCAACCGTTATATACATAATGAAGTCTGCAGGTAATGGGGTCATGCATGCTTCTTGATATATCAGAACAAGTATTTTGATGCTCATAAGTCTATGTAATGCCAGATGGGAAAATGGTATAGACCATAACAAAAACATCATTTTAAAACAGTGTACTTATTTCCTATAGGCAGTGGGCACAGTAGCACATAGAGAATTTTCTGGATGAATATTAAGTGCTTGTGTGAAAGTGGGTATTTAAATTGATTTTATATTTTTTTAGAATGTGAGGTTAAAAGTAATTTTTTTTTTTTTTTTGTGGGGGAGATGTGGTTGAAAATGTGTGTGGGGGAAAATGTGATTTTCAAGTAATCAATTTCAAACACAGGTGTCATTAACCAGGAAAGCATACAAGTCTATCGTACACTACTTTGTCTACAAATGCACATTATCAAACAATTATTCCTCCTCAACATGCATATCCTCGTATATCCATTTTGATTAATACTACTTAACAAGGTTTTTATCTGATTTATTTCTAATTGACACTGAAACATATATAGAGTCCTTATGAGCTCAAGTAATGATGGCAAACTGTGCTCTGCAAGGTTTAGGTCAGTGGGTAGGGTGTTTCTTTTCTCTCTCTCTTTTCCCATTTTTTTGTGGTTTGCTTGGGCAGTGGGGTTCACCATGCTATTGCACATTCATTGAATCCAACTGACAATTTTTAAAATGCAAAATCCTATTAAAAGCAGAGAATGTCTTCCCTTCTATTCATGAATTGGTTTTCCATCCAATAAAATAAGGAATTAAGCCAGTAGAAGACTTCAGAGAGTAAAGAATAGCACCTGCTGCTTATACTCGCCTTTATTATTTCTTGTAAGAAATATCTCAAACAGGGGGGCACCATCTGATGCTGTGGCAAGCTGCCTGCCAATAAAGCAAGACATTAAGCCACTAATGAATCTTAAGAGTTACTAAAAGCATTGAAACTTAAGTAGACAGAAAGGCATCCAACTCCTTGTATGAAATGATTGAAAACTCCTGGTTGGTATTTTATTTCGAACAATCCATGGTTGTCAAAATTCATACAAGTATGACTCGCGATATATATAGATTCAATCACTATATTGCCTGACTCAAGTAAAATGCATGATTCTTCTTGATATGAACTCAACTGCTCAAGATACATAGATGTAAGGATGGCAATAATGATCTATGTATAAAGTCTCCTAAGTTCCTCCAGGAACACAAATGATAAAAAATCTGATATACGAAAAAATGGAATCCGTTGTTATATCAACCTTCTGATCGAAATAACAGGCCTAAAGTCTCCTGATGCCCTAACAGAGCCCATTGGGAAAACAATGTTAAGTCAAAAATAGCAGCCAAAAAATTATCAAGTTCCCAAATTCCAGTGTGCATAGGCAAATAAGGAAAAGAGGATTGCAATGTGAAAGGCTAATATTACCACCAAACAAAGCCACACAAGACACACAGAAAAAGAATAAGAGGACATTTATAGGAAAAAGAGATATCTACAAACTAGTTACTAGTATAATCTCCTTTGATTAACAATTATCAATGAGACACCAATGATCTAATGTCAAATTATATCGATTCATTTGTGTGTAGAAATTTTGTTACGTTAGAGAATCTTTCCAAATTGATCACAATGGTAACATACTGATTCCTCAACAGTACGAGTTACTTTACCTAGGACTATAGCTTCTGGCTACATATCGCCCGTGCTCCGCACTTATACGAATAATACGACCATAAGGTTCATTACTGTCTTCTGAAATTCCAGCCCACCATCCAACCTGAAATACCATGTTCAGATAAAATCATAAAATTTCAGACAGATATATAATATGCTACAATATAACTATAGGATGCAACAGATTTTGAAGCATGTCTGCCTGCCACCCCTTGAGTTTATCCTTCAGTGTCATCTCTAATTTACTTGGTTGCATTTTTTGTATAAGCACTGGGAGATAACACTTGAAACTTGGAGTGCAAATCTAGGAAATACTTCATATAAGGAAATGTGCTTATAAAAGAATTCATCATTTTTTTGATAGGTAATCTCGTAATTTTATAAATCAAAATCAAAAGATAACATACGAGGAGCGCATTATCAGTTTAAACAAGATAGAAACGATTAAAAATTCGGCAACCCTTCTATCGGACTAATAGTTGCAGTCCATTGTAATTCACTTATCAATAAAATCACATCAAAGTCCAAAATGCTAATTCAAGATCCAAAAAAAGTTTTCAGAGAGGAACTCAAATCAAAGTGTAAAATGAATATTACCATGCGTCCTATAATAAGATGGTTTATATTTGACAATTAATATTATGTGTGTGACAAGAAGCATCTACATAAGATAAACATAAATTCAAGTACTAGTCACTTATTAGTATTCACAAAGATATGTGAACGTCTTGGTGAGTACATCAGCATTGTTCTAAAAAAGTATGACTGACTCACCAATCCAGTACCAGCATAATCACGTACAAGAGCTGCATCGCCGTAACGTTCTTCTTGAACAGCTTTCTGCACTTTAGTTCCAAAATGGTAAGCATATTAAAGGATACAAAAAAGAACGTAAACAGACGAAAACAAAATAACAAGATAGATAATTGAACATTATTATAAACGACCACTGATAAGTCCCACCTTCAGATGGGACATTACTCTGCCAACAGTGTCATTTGTTGCTGCAGCTGCAATTGCCACCTTAAGCCTCGCGGCATCTCCATAATCCTCTCTATCAATAGCACGAGCCAACTGTGACTGTTAATACAAACCATGTTACTGTTGTAATCAGTAAAGGATAAAAACTAGCGTTTTGTAAACAACATTTGATTTGATAAAAGGGAACAGCTTCACTCAGCTCCAATTATTTTACTCATGCATGAGGCTTTTAAAAAAAAAAAAAAAAGAAAAAAGAAAAAAAGCTCTGGTGTAATTTCAGATTATATCTATACGGCCCAAAGGGACTTCTAATAAAATAGAAGTGTCTTATTGTACAATGCAAAACCTCTGGCTCTCAAAAAAAAATTAAAAAAAAAAAACAGAGAGAGAGAAATGAAGAAAGAGAGAGGTTTGGTTTAAAATTCAAGTAGACAGAGATATATTTTTGCTTGCGCTGAATGCTTGGTGCGAGCCAAGGTACCCATTGCGCAAGTGCCTACCCACTCAATTTAGAGCCAAGCTCCTACTGATTTTGAGAAGCAAATGTGAAATAGAAAAAATAAATAAAACACCGAGAGATAAATATGTGCTTTAATACCAACCCTTGCTAGGGTGTTCCATTTAGAAAAAATTATATGCTACTGAATCAAATAAGATGTTTATTTCACAATACATCCTTAGTACTAAACCAGTATCATAATATCTTCCGTTCTCTCCTAAATGTATTCCCCTTAGTCCATAACATCATACTTAGATTAGGTAAAGGTGTGGACCTATGTATAAAACATGTGGGATTTCAAATTTTCGGACCCCAAGATTCGTTTAAAAAGTTTCTTCACTTTGGATGCAGGAACAGGGACATGCTATTACAAAATTATTGACCTAATATTAAGATGCTTGAGAATACAAACTTAATAACAGAAACAAAGCTAAAGTACTTTCAAGAAAGAATGTGTATTATAGTTGGAAAATGACGTGAAAAAAGAATCTGATTGGTAATTTAATACTTGAAGACTTGCATAAGGTGTTGCGAGTCTTGTCCGTTTGGCTTGGTTACATTAAAAGTGTTGTGTTGCGTCCGACGTGTATATAACAAGATAACAAAACTTTTAGAGTATACAGTTCTTCCACTTGAATTCTTGATTTGCATCAGCACGAAGTTTTAGGCAAGAGTTGAAAACTGGGGGCACTCGTTCTAACTTTTCGTTTCAATGGTAAAACTAAAGCTCGAGATCCTTTTGGGAGCACATATTGAGTCGATCCCTTTTCCTTTAAGTTTTAAAAATGAATAAAAATGGTAGTTCTCAAAGTGCATTTCCTTGCCATACAAGTTTCATCTGAAAATCCACTTGCCCATGAAAGCCAATCTAATCGTTCAACTCCATTCAGAGAGAGTATCTATGTCTGTAAGAAGCCATTATTTGTGAACATACAAAAATAAGAACAATTTAAATTTTGGACGAATGGAGATTTAACAAAAAATTATTGGTATTCATTTCCATAAGTACTATTTTTTTTTTAAAAGATCAACAAATTTCCCAGAGAGATGATAAAGTATAGTCAAAAAAATTTATTGGGATAAATGAATTTCATATTTGCACAAGAACTCCCCCTCAGGGCCACTGAGGTGAGAAACGGCTGTAAACTTCAGGGTCTCATGGGATTAGTCGAGGTGCGCGCAAGTTGACCCGGACATCCACGGTTATCAAAAAAAAATATTTGCACAAGAACTTACCCATCTCTATGGTTCCTTGGCATAGATTATGATTGTGAGGTGAAAACATTCTGAGTCATGACTAATAATGTATTTATCTCATTGTCGCAAGTGAAATTATGCTCTCATTTTTTAAATTTGAAACAGCTCTTCCTAGAAGAATCTATTTTTTTTTTTTTTGGCCTTTCTTCATGAAAAAGATTCGTAACATCTCCTCTTCATGAGTTCAATTGAATACAGCCAGTAGCTAACAAAACAATGATAATTAGATTTTGAGTCCACACATGACACATCACTGGGATGACAGTGTGAGACTGACACTAAATTTATAGTGAGCATAGTGACACCTAAACCCTGAATAACGAGGTTGAGCCATTTCAGGCAGGATCATAGGGCCCATCGACCAACCTGATGTGAACAACACGATGTAACTCTCACTTCAGGATTTCGCTCTATTACTCAGTGTATATTATCCATACTTACAATAACAAATAAATTATTTCTATGATCGCTTACAAGCATTCTACTTACCAGAGCAATGAACAACAATATTTCCTTCACCAATCCTATGAACTGGGTCTATGGTTGACTAATATTGCATGCTTCCATAATTTTCTTCATATTGATACTTCCATTTACATTTTTATTCCCATGAGATAGCCCTCTAATAGTAGCAACTAATTTTCAACGCTCATGCATGGTATCCCAATATCTAGAAAAAATCTTCTTTTTTCATTGGATTAGAGTCTCAGAGAGTAAATTCCATGATGAAACCATCTAAATATCATCAATTTCAGTATTTCTCTAGCATATTTGCCTTTTTAAGTTAATCAAAACTGAAAGAGAAAATGATACCTTCAAAACCGAGACAATACGCTCTTGCTCATCAACCTCTGCAAAATGCTTCCTCCACCGCTCCCAATCCCACTCTTCATTTTCCTCCTCAACTCCATTATTCACTTCAGCCACCCCAAAACTTTCCCATCTCCGACCCCACGAATTCAAATACTCATCAAACTTCTTAATCGCACTCCTAAAAGTCTCCTGCATATCGAAGTCCCACCACCAATCCGACTCAGATTTCTTCTCCGAACCCGACTCCGAATTCCCATTGTTATTCTTGTGGCAGCGGCAACAACGACTCAAATCCGAAACCCTATTCAGAGTAGGCGAAATGAAAGTCGCTGGAGACCATCTTTTATTCAATTTATTCTTGGAGTTGGTGAAATTATGCCAGTGAGGGTTAGGATCCGTACGCCCCGATGGAAACGTTGGAGGGCATATCGACGCCATTATTCGACGAACCCACCCTGAAATGAAATATAGATACAAAAAATATCTATCAATAGGTATATGCGGAGAGAAAGTGCAGGTAAGAAAGTGGTGGTTATGGAGGGAAAATGGTGGCTATGGAAGTCGGATAAGGATGGATTATTTTGAGGTAGTACAAACTGACGATGTTAAAAGGGATAAATCCCACCCTTAAATATCAAAATATAAACCAGTGCATAAAAGTTTGGACATTCTAAGCCATACCATATTTAGAGCGTGTTTGATCCACATTATTTTGAAATAATGTATTCTAAAATAGTAGATTGATAAAAAATGTGTGGTTGAAAAAGAAAAAAAAAGTTATTAATGTGATAGAAAATATTATTTTATTGAAAAAAATGTGTTGTTAAAAATGAGTAGAAGAATGGAAATAAAAAATTTAATGTGTACCAAACATGTACTTAACCTTTGTTTGGTACACAATAAAATTTTTATTTTTATTTTCATTTTCAACTGCACATTCTTTAATAAAATAATATTTTTCATTACATTAATAACTTTTCCTTCTTTTTCAACCACATATTCTCCATCAATCTACTATTTCAAAATACATTATTCCAAAATAATGTGGCTCAAGTGGGAGAGGCTATGCAGAGGATGAAGATAAGAAAAGTAATTGGTCCAAATATCTCCATCAATGTATTGACAATTGAAGTANGAACAACAATTATCAACATCAATAACTTTTCCTTCTTTTTTCAACCATACATTCTCCATCAATCTACTATTCCAAAATACATTATTTCAAAATAATATGGCTTAAACACACCCTTATTAAGCTCTAACGAGCAATTGGATTCGATTTTGATTTCATTGTGAATTTCAAGATTGATTTGTTTAAACGAGCAATCGTATTGTGGGAATATCAAGGGATAAATTTATGAAGAAATTTAGCCCCCGTTTTGGCGCCCATTATCCCGAAAATTTATTTCTCCCTCTTGTTTATAACCACACAATCTTCCAAAAAATAATATTATAAGTAAATCGATTTTTTTTTTCTTTTTCAACCACACGTTCTAAAAAAAAAACAAAAAAAAACATTAGTCCAAAAATTATAATTCCCACATAATGAGGGCCAAACGGGGGCTTATTATCCTTATTTTTATTTTGTATAATTTTATCAATTTTTTATTAAGCTCCTATCCGAGCTCCATTTTAATGTGATTTTGGAAGAAATATTTTGGAGTGGTAATTTTTTAAAAAAATGAGTAATCAAGATTCAAAAGATTTAAAAAAGTGGATTTACGTGTAATATTCTTTTGTACAAGAATGTTTAATTAAAAATGAGTTCTGAAAAAAAAAATGTATTTTGAAAATAATAAAGCCCAAATGTTGGCTAAAATGTCTCGTGAGAGAGTCGCTCCATTTTTTCGAAGAGCAAAATCAGTGAACATTTATTTTAATGGGCAACATGAACGAGATGTTTTGGACCAAAATGTCTTGATGTAAAGATTAAAGACTAAATTGTGATTGCAAAATACATGAAAACCAATACTACATTTTTTTCATATCATAAATACTTTCATTCTTTAATGTTTGAGAAGACATATATTGACAAAAACTTGAGAAGAGTGTCATATTTCATTGTATTTTAAAGAATCGAGTATTTTTTATTTTTTATTTTTTTGTGGTAATGATTTATTGAATTGTTACGAAGAAATGATTTCATGGAAATTTGTTCGTGGTTAAAAGGTGGAGTAGGCAACACTCTTTTGGGCATAGTAACCGGAAAAATTCATATCTATATCATTACAAAATGAAATTTCAAAATATATCATCTTTCTTTGAAGGATTGCTCAATTGGTTAGGCCTTGAATTTACTATCCAATGGTCACCAGTTGGAGTCTCCTCAGACCACTGATGTAAGTATCCGGTCATAAACTTAAGGACCCGTGGGATTAGTCGAGGTGCGCGTAAGTTGGCCCGAACATCCACGGTTATTAAAAAAAAAATCTAATCAGGTAGAAGCAGAATGCGTTTATGAATCTTACTGCCATGATCAATGGCTTTCAAATGAGGGTAGGTTTCTAAAAGGGAAGCAAATATATGGGGATCATTGATTTTGACGCCATTTTTGGCAGAGGCTTCTATTTTGTTAATGACGATTTCAAGGGCTTCAAGTTTTATATTTGAATGGATGTTTCAGATGGTTAGGAGTGGCGTTAGGGATGATTTGGGAAATTGGGGTTTTGGCTTTGTCTTCTGATTTTATTTTATTTTTTCTTGTGGTGTTCTTGTTTAAAGAAGAGTGAAGGGTGTATGGGTATTTGATTTCTTGTTTTGTTTTCTTTGGGAAATATGGTTTACTTGATTGCAATTTATGTTGGCATATGGGTACTTGCTATTCAAATGAAATGTAATTCGAATTTTCTCTTTATAACCGTGTAATGTAGTCTCATTTGTAGAAAAGATTAGGACCTACATCTTTCTGGGTTCTAAGCACTACTAAAAAAATTATTTTTCACAACGTTCAAAAAACGTTGCAAAATTTGTGCGTATATTGTGGATTGCAGTAGAGTAAAACGATACGACAACATTTATACACCGTTACAAAAGGCTAAATCCAAATGCTACCATTTAGTTTTTGCAACGTTTTAAAAACATTGCGAAAAGTAATTTGCAACTTTTATTAAACGTTGTCGAAACTTTTGTGTTCATCTTTCGCGACGTTTCAAAAATGTTGTTTTAATATTTTTACAACATTTTTGGAATGTTGCCTTTAACGTATTTGCAACGTTTTTTCTGGGTGTTGTCTTAACGTATTTGCAACGTTTTGTTGAGTATTATCGTTACTTTTATTTTCAACTTTTCGCAACGTTTTTTAATATTTTGTTTCCTCTTTTGTAACATTTTTTTAATGTTGGCTTAACCTATTTGTAAATTGTGTTCACCCTTTCGCAATATTAAGCGAACGTTGCAGAATATTATATATTTAAGTATCAGCAACTGTCAGTAAATATTGCTATAGAACGATTTTTAGCAACACCCGATAAACGTTGTAATTAATAAAACTTTTGACAACACTCAACAAATGTTGCAAAAGACGACATAGCAACATCCATTTAAAAATGTTGTCAAATCTCAATTATATTAACCAATTGCAACATTCACTTATTAGATTGTTGCGATAGACACCTTTATCAACACTCAATTACAGAATGTTGTATTTTACGTGTTGCAAATGGTGATTTTTGTTGTAGTGAAGTTTATGTTTGATTTGTGTTAAACTTCAAAATTATTGTAACATTGATCATCTATGTTTTGAGTATTTTATATTTCATATAAGGTTTCTATATAAAAGCATGAATTTGGTAATGTGAACAATAAGAATAATGATGAATCATTAAATATAAATTACTCCATCAATCCCCAATCAAAATTGTATGAGAATCAAATATTAGAATCCAATATCGTCTAAGAACAAGTGCAAATTTAAAATTTCCAACAACTTTACTTTATCCAAAGAATACCTATGTTATTCCAAAATGTTTGATTCTACAAAGGGGCAATATATTACATGGATTGCATTTTGGGATATGATGTTAGATTCAAAATGAATTCAAGTGTTACATATAAAACAATCATACACACTTCCCACGAAACTTTACAAGGTCAAGAATTATGAAGAGAAGTCACTTGTTTAAACTCGGGGAGTATGAATCAAAAAATTCAAAGCATTATGAATGGAGAAATCACTTGTAAAAGAATTGGTATGTTATGAAGATTTTAGATTTCTTGAGAAGATTTTAGATGGAGAAGATAAGGAATGAATATAAACAGACGCAATTTAAAGGATTTGGTAATAAATTTGTCTAGTTAATGGTGTGTTTGTTAAATCATAAATTAAACGCGTGTTTATTGGGTCATAATTTAAGGGCGCATTTGTTGAATTAAATTTAGCATCGTAAATGATAATTGTATTACTTGGCTAACTCTTGGCATTTCTACTTTACTACAAAAAAGGAAAAAAAAAAAATAGTATTTGTGGTGGTAAAAAAAAAGTATAATCTAAATATTTATTTAAAAATAGATGCGTGGCATAATTTCCTCTTAACTGGATTTATCTTAAGCAATTGTTCATTTCAAATACGTTTATTAAAAAAAATTATTTGATTGTCAATTAGAAAATATTTAAAAATAAATAATTTACTTATTTTTAACTATGGTAACACACCACCAACAAATTCCAAAATATTAAAAGAATAATGAACAAGGAAAAAATATATATATTCAATAAATAAATTACATAAATAGGTGCATGTGCGAACACACACATATATGTACTTTCAAATACATTTAAAAATAAAATATTAAGAAATGGGTAAAATGTTTTGGAAAAATTGTGTGAGAATAAATAAATCATACTAAAATCTAATTTAATAATTCATTTCTATGGCATGGATATTGTGGAAAGGTGGAAGAATAGCAAACAAGAGTGGAAAGCAGGAAAGCATATGAATCTTCATAGAAAATAAATTGAATCTTCATAGAAAATAAATATCATATAATATTTCAATGCCATATAAATAAAAGGAAAATGCTTCTTTAACTATTTCCGTAAAGTGTCCCATAATGATGAGATGTCAAAAATGTAAATGGAGAAGTTTTTTTATCGCTGAGATTTTGATCCAATTAAATCTCGTCACATCTACGATTGGTATATACATATAGCACAACCTAAATAAAACGGGTTCAATCTACATTATCAATTGGGTCAATGGTACAGCGTCAAAAGTGCTTTTGTTTCAAATTTAATTTAATTTTTTTTTAACAGAATGCTTCCTGGACTGGATGACGACTAACCACGTGAATTAAGAATGATCAGTCTTATTGCCTAAGCATTTCAAGCAGTTATGATATTCAATTCTCACTGAGAACAGACGGTCAGTCCATTATGGATTTTAATAATACTGATACATTTCAATCCTCACAAGGAAATTTAAAAAGTTCAATACTGATAGTAGAAAACTGTAAATCTTGTTTCTAAACAATCATTCAGGAGATGAGGAGAAGTCAGTCTGGTTCGGTTCTGGTCCGTCCTTTTAAGGACACTAGCTTTAAATACACCCAAAATAACTTGAGCACGCTTGCTCAACATTAACACTTTAAAATTTAGCGGACAGGAATACCGTTCATGGCAGTAAACATATGGAACTCTTCGAGCCACAATCTTTAGAAACTTTTTTTTTTACTAATTATGTTGAATTTTCTAGCAAAGACGTACTTGATCAACTGGAGACAGCAAAGAAACTTCTTGAATAACCAAGTGAGAAATGGAACTCCTACTTCCGAATCATTGGCCCCAAATGCATGCCCTATAACAAAAGCAGATAAGTTTTATATCAACGTCCCATGAGAAAGCGAACAAAAACCATTAGTTACAGTAAAAACATAATGTTATACAGAATAAAAGCTATGAACTAGAGAAACGTGAATAATTTATATTCAAGACAAGGAAAAACGATACAGAATGAGAAAGATAAAAACAATGACGAGCTAACATACAGTAGAAAGCAAGGGTAAGAATTATCACAACAAAAAGGTCAAAAGGCTTAGGTCAGTTCTAGATCAGTGTAATCACTCATCAATTCTATACATAAGAAGACACTTGTGTGAATCCCATAACAAATATCAAGTTCTGAGCTGCAGAAGAATACAAGACTCTTGTGGAATGTGGATCATATTTGTTATCCAGGATCTTTGTGCTAGACTGCTAGTATATTTCACTGCATCCATTTCTTAAGACAACTTCACTAGCATGTAGCACTAGAATATAAGCCCCGTTTGTCTTCACTTACTCCCACTCAAGTTCCAGCCTCTCACAGTGCTACCCAACACTCTATCACTCCTAAGATGATCCAACAAATGGTTATTTCTGCTTCGTCTGCATTAGGTGTCTCAGGTAAAATAACAACTGCTCCTCTTGGTTACTGGACTCAGGTGCTTATAATCATACGACTTATGATACTCAATTACTTAGTAATCTTAGACCATATACTAGACCTCTCCATATACATACTACTGATGGTAATACTCTTCCTATTACGGCCATAGGTGATGTATCACGAGATTTACCTAATGTTTCTCTCTCCTAGCTTATCAACTCATCTTATATATGTTGGTCACAAGATAACAATTGCACCGTGTCTTTTTCTTCTTCTGGTTGTCTTGTGGAGGATCGGGTGTCCGAGAGGACGATCATGAGGGGCCTAAGGAGGGACATCTCTTTCCTATTTCACCAAAGCATGTTCCATCTTTCCTATTGTTTGTAATTCTACTGCTTTCGATATTTTTTTATTGGCATAAGATATTGGGACACCCATATTCTAATGTATTACATCATTTGTTAAACTCTAGGTTACTTGGTAATAAAAATTCTGCTTTGATTTCATTTATCTCACTTGATTGTGCCTCATGTAAACTTGCTAAAAGCAAGATTTTACAGTTCCCTTTTTATAGTTCTCACGTTTCACATATTTTTGATATTGTTCATAGTGATGCATGTGGTTTAGCGCATGTGGTATCTCATGCTCATTATAAATACTTTGCTACCTTTATTGATGACTATAATTGCTTCACGTGGATTTACTTTCTTCGTGCAAAGAGTGAAGTTTTATATGCCTTCTAGTTTTTCACAGATCTCATTGATAACCAATTTTCCTCCTGATTCAGGAGGTGAATATATGTCTAATGCGTTTCAATCTTTCTTATAGATACAAAAACTTTTTCCTACTTTTTAATCATACATCCTCCACGAAATCACTTCCAAAACTCATTTTCAAGAAATATATATATATATATATATTCAATGGGCATCAAACAGGGGCTATATATACCCTGGAAAATGAAAACCTCTGGTACCTGAAAATTGATAGCAAAGGCTCTGCATTGAATCTCAATGGGATTATATGAAGTCTCAAAGCTTCTTAGAGTCTTCGTCTTTCTTAGTAATAACTGACAAATGGAATTTGAATGCAGAATTTTTATAAGTCTAGCTAACAGAAAGGAAGGCAGAACTAACAACTATGTCTTCTTCCACTTTACAACACATAAAAGCTAAGAAGAACGTTTGCTAGTAAAATCTTCTAAATCAGAAGACTAGTTAGTTATGTCAAAATAACTTTCAATTAAAACACATATTATTACTACCAAAGCAAATGCATACGGTAGTGTATCCAAGGAGTGTCCATGCTTCATAGAATGACAGTATCATCTCTAAACTAGGTACTAGTGTGCGCTATCAGCACATTTTTTCCACCTGATCAAATTAAAGTTTATATTGCGATCTAAAATCATAGTCCACTCCAGCCTTTTTCTACGCGATCATATTAAAGTTCATATTACCAGCTAAGAAATCATAGTGGGCAATATTTGTTTAATTCAATATATTTTATTCTTCGAATAGTAACTTCAACAATTAATTTCTGGCCGTGTTTTTCGTATCGAAGTCCCCAAGCCTGGGTAAAATCTCATGTCGAAAACCAACTTCAATCATTGCTGAACAGGAACACACCTTTCGCTTTTGGTAAATCAACAAAACCTCTCCCTCTTAGAAACACAAGAATTAAATCAAGATCAATCTATTTCCTACCTTAAATGTGCTTGTTCATTATTCATAGGAAAAGCCTATATTCTCTGTTCCCATGCTCATTCCCCAAACACAAATGACCCCTCTTATGTATCTTCATTTTCACCATTGAAACTGATCAGCACAACTATAACTTCCTTCATTAAACATAAACACAAACACACTAGTTCCTCTGTGGAACCAACCAATAAGCATCTTCTTTTTACTTTATTAAAATTTGAAGCATTCTCTATCATTTCTTTCTATCATTCCACCATAAGTAGCCTCACTCTTGCTCACTTCAACATAAACCCATTACTTATCAGTAAAACCAAATACAGAACCAATGTTCTCTTTCAGTTGCTAAACATTTCCTCTTTTTTAAATTCTGTTCAGAATCACATACAATGGTATTTAACACAATGTGCAAATGAGGGAGGTCACAGCTCTTACAACCAACCTAATCAGCTAGTGTTATGAATAGTGGTCTGTTAGACAAGATAAAAGCATATCCCTTGATTTTAAGAGATTAATCCCAATCCCAAACATGAAGGGATTTAGGGTCACAATCCCATGAATTAAGTGCCACAACCGGTGGCTAAAATCTGGACTGCTAATGGTATGTGCAAGTTGGAATGGCAATCAAACTTCAACACGCACAGCTCCGTATATCAGATCGTACCACTGGCCAGATCATCATCATTTACATCACCGTAATGCTGGACAGGCCAGATAAATGACAAATATCTTCCTTTTGCTGGACAATCCCTTAAATTGCTACTAGTTCTCAGCTGTTACAGATCTCATCACTCTATTTGAAGCCCAGTCGTCCATTGGGGCATTTCATTGTTTCAATGGCCACATTGTGACAGCTATGCATGTAGAGTTGCAACAATTTTCAAACCAAGTAAGCTCAAACCTTGCAATATGTTAGAATGACCACCAAATTCATTTCCAAAGCACCAACTATTGATGATTCTAACTAGACTAATCTCAATTGAATAACCTAAATTTATTTTTGTACTTGACTCTTTTTGTCTCCAAAAAATACCTCCATCTGAAAATGTTCAGAATGTCACATTTGAATGCAGACAATCACCAATACTCACATGGCATGAACCTATTTGAAACACACGTGAATATGGATTTCAAAACTGTAAATTAAAATTGAATAAAGCTTCACCCTAGAAAATAAATCTCTGTGCTAATTTTACTTGCTTGCCATCAATCTCAAAATAGAATAGTATTACTAGAATTTTGGAGACAATGTATTACGAGATGACCATATCCAACCAAAATACTAAATTCAACAAAACCTCACCCCCATGCTCATCTAGGGCTGTCTACATGGATCTTTTTTAACTCCACTCATTGAGGACCGTCTCTAAAAATTAAATCACAGAAGTTCACATCTATTTTAATTCCCTCATCCCACGTAATTTTAGGTCAAATCTCTTTTACCCAATTGTGCATATTTTGGCCTTCATTGAATGCGCTCAAATAATCTCAATCTGTTCTTACGTAACGTATCTTCAATTAGCACCTACTTTAACCAATTCACAAACATAATTGTTCTTTATATCTCCATCTTTTAATGCAAAAATTCTCACTTCAACTAACTCAATCTATGTTTCTACACTATTTGAGTGTAGCTGAGTGCACATTCTAGTTTCTTGATATCACCTCAAGGCCAACTTTATAACATATCTAACCTTAATTATTTCAAGTTTGACCAAACCATAAGCTCCCATCTGAAAAGAGGGAAAGGGGCCTTAAATGCTTCCATTCTGAAAAAGAACGAAGTGAAACCACCATCAGTCAATCTCATTACACACCCAACTTCATTCAACCAATCTATATGCTAAGGTTATAAAAGACAATTGTGTTGTTGGCAAATCAACTTCCATGTTTGAAGCACTTGTCCAGATGCTTCTATCCTTTTCTCAATCGAAATTGGATTATATTTTACCTATGCTTGTATATATGATATTTGCAAGCTACGGTTTGTATGACTGGAAGATCCATAAAAGTTATTAAATGTTACTTGGAGGCACCGCAGTGGGTTCCTTCCCTTCTTTCATAGACATAGGCCCACCTTGAATTTCCAGACAACTATCAATCAATGGGAGACAAAATCTCTACTTCTCTAGTCCTTGTATACCATCCCCCGGTCCACATATGTGCCTGCACCTGATAAGGGATATGAAATGCAATAAAATGTCTAAGTTTCCTTCCCCACTTAACAATGTAATGCACTTGATCTCTCATCGGCAAATTCTTCTGGATTTCAAACATTAAAAAGTCATTAAATTTAACGGAGAAATGATAAGAAATCTCCTATACAAGTGTCATGTAAAAGTACATAGAAATTTTTTAAGTTAATAGAAAATTAATCTACAGATTCTGTAGTACCTTGATTTTTAGATGCATTTGCATTCAAGCCTGCACAACAAACTTTTATCACAAAAAGGACAAGAAGAGTGAAATTAGACCAACAAGTTTATTGACCATGTAGCATTCACAATGCCGAGAATTCACAATAAAACCGTAATGTCATCCATACACGGGGATAATAACTATTAGGTGGCCAATGATCAATAAATTATAGAAACAACCCTTACTAGTCACTAACATAGAGACAAATGTATATGAATAACGTTATTCCACGATGCATTAATTAGACCAATGCGGATAATTCTATGTACCAAATGATGATGAATTCAAAGTTAAAGTGGACAACTACCCAAAATTTCCAATGCCATTAACTGATTCCAGAAACTGCAACTGATGATGCTGCCGCTCATCCTGCTGTGGCTCAATCTGTTGCAATGGCTGCATGATATTACCCTCCAGTGCCACTGTAGTCCCAGCTGCTGGAGTCCCCTTCCCCTCAACTAACCGCCACATGTACCACGCCCCAACTGACCTGTACGGCTTCCACTTCTCACACAACTGCTCCATCTGTGAAGGCCTAGGCAAATCCTCCAAACTGTACAACAACTGCACACCTTTCCTAACCCCTAAATCACTCACAGGCAACACATCCGGCCGGTGCAGTGAGAATATCATGAACATGTGGACTGACCAGGAACCTATCCCCTTCACCATTGAGAGCATCGTGAACAGTGACCTGTCATCCATTTTCACCACTGATTCATCTGACAGAATTCCGGAATTATACTTATTAGCGAGGTCATATAAATAGCTAGCCTTGCGGCCAGAAATCCCGATTTGCTTGAGCTGTTGCGCAGAGAGGGCAAGGACAGTGTCAGGGCGTACAAAGTCTTCACCACCACAAAGCGATATGAAGCGTGTATAAATGGAAGCGCCGGCCTTGTAGGCAAGCTGTTGATAGAGAATGCTCTTAGTGAGTGCTAGGAATGGGGGATGGTGGAACTCAAATTGAGGGGGCGGGTGGGTATCAATGAGCGAGACGAGCAAGGGGTCTACAGATCTGAGGTGGCGAA
The DNA here is from genome assembly GCA_903798375.1 of Fraxinus sp. D2006-0159. Taxonomy (NCBI): domain Eukaryota; kingdom Viridiplantae; phylum Streptophyta; class Magnoliopsida; order Lamiales; family Oleaceae; genus Fraxinus; species Fraxinus sp. D2006-0159. The sequence goes on from CAIGRQ010011426.1 coordinate 18,857, forward strand.
TGGCCAATTCAATCTCCCCATTGGCCGACAGAGGTTTGATGATCTGGGGAAGCGGTCTCGAAAATTGGGATGCATTCCGCCGCCGATTCTTGGTTGTAATAGAGGTTGCGGGGGGCTCTACAGTAACGGTGGAGATGCTCGATTTGGAAGAGGCGGAGGAATCATCGAAGGTGATTTGAGGTGGAAGTGATTCTTTGTCGGCGGCCGGGATTGTGTCCGTGTTGGTGCTCGACAGTTTCCTTATTTTCTGGGGTCGAATTGGAATCTTCGAAGGGTTGGATTGATTTTTGGAATTCTGCACAAACTCGCCAGTGGAGGTGGCGGCGGGGTCAGTTGAGGGAGTTGGTTGCGGCGGAGATTGCGAATTTGAGTCCAAATTCGGCTCAGATTTCATGGGCCGGGACGGAGAAGAAGGTTTAGAATCTTGAGATTGGGTTGCAGTTTGTGACCGCGTCTGCTCACCCATGTGCACGGAAGGTAATAAAGGAGAACGACTCAAATTTATGGTGGTTTCGGCGGTGGCGATTGCCGGCGGAGACGGTGGATGTGGAATCAGGGCGGAGAGGATACTTCAAAAGGAATGGGAGGACCAGTATTATTTAGCCCCTGTTTGTGTATTCTTTAAAATTTTAAATTATTTGCTAAACTACCATTCTCTACCACATATATACACAATAAATTATTCAATAGTATGTAGATAAAATTATACATCTCATGATAATTTGTCGAAAATAAATTCGAAAAAAAAAACCTCCAAACAAGCCCTTATTTTTCTTTATATTGGCTATGTCTTAAAAACAGGTAAGCTTCCGCATAGTGAATCCAACCGCGGGTCTAGTTTCAAAGAGCAAATCATTCATACCTGGAGTTCTACACTCCGGTTTACCCGTCCCTCACACAAGTGAGGGGCCCACCACTGCCCACCTTGAATTAAAAAATTCTGCCCCCCCCCCCCCCCCAATTGTGAGGGGGGTAGTGGGGCCGAGGGCTAGTTTCAAATTCAAATGTTAGTAAGAACATATTTTGAATCATATTTTATTGTAATAATGCATTTTGAAATAATATATCGACATAGAATGTATGATTAAAAAATATGGAGAAATATTAAATATGAGTAGAATATTATTTATTGAATAATATATATGATTAAAAGAATAGAGTGAAAAATTTATTTTGAAAATAATGAAAATCAAACGAAGGCTAAAGATTACTGACAATGTGATTGTGATATCATATTTTTGTTAACAAACAGATGTTTTGTATGAATTAAAATTAGATTTTTAGTAGATTGTGATATAAGTTTTTGAAATTTATGGTTGAAAAGTTGTGGGATCGTGAAAAATGTGGTTAATATTGATTGTTTGACTCCAACTTAAATTAAAATCTGATTTTAATTCGTACCAAACAGGCCCACAAAATGAAACCCTAAGATCCTAATGATGATAAATTGTGTTACTCATTTCCTAATATGTCCATTCGCAAAATTTTTTTCTAATGTCTTTCATTGAAGTTGATGTATAGCTATTTGGTGAAAATCATGGTGACGAGACATGTATGAAATATAGACTATTGTGCAATATGTAGAAAAAAATCACTATCTTCATTGATCGGATAATTAATTGCATAGTTGTCACTCACTTAACGCGTAGCACTTATAATCCAACAAAGTAATTGAGTTCAAAGCTATAATATTGATGATAAGGTTGTAAAGAGCTTGTTTGGTACTAATTTTAATCCAATTGAAATTGAAAATATAGTCGTTATTGAGTCCCGCTTGTCTAATAAAAGTCAACAATAATGATTAATTTTTCAATTTTAATCTGATTTTAATCTCTACCAAACATACTCAAAATAAGTTCAATCATCTTGACAAAACAAACATTTTTCTACTCGTACGAATATGAGCCCCGAATTTTTTAGATTACAATTGAGTCATATCTATCATGTTGTGTCAAAACTCACTCTTCGTTCTTCTCTTTCAACGTTTGACAACTTGTCATTGCAATGTCACATAGTTCCAGCTTAATGCTTCGTTTGAGGCTGAAGCTTCCACATTTACTATTCTCGACGGCCAATTTTGTTTTCATTCTGTTGGTTCATCATGTAAAAGATTTCTCATTATTTGGCTTAGTTTTCCTTACATTATTATTATATTCACGATATAAAACGTCACTACGTTTGATCTTTAATGTGCAAAACGTCTATACAATTAATTTTTTTTTATATTTTCACCCATATTTACACATTTCATTGTGGAAAACACATTTTTCATCAATTTTTATCCAATTTCTTAATAAATGGATAAAAATTCGTGAAATAATAAATGTACCCTCTTTATTTTATTTTATTTTAAAAAAAGAATTAATTTCAAACATAGACCCATTTTTTTTTCAAAAAATTACAAATTAGTCTCAAAACTAGTTAAAATAATAAATTGATATACTACTATTAATTAAAATAAAACAATTAAATAAAAAAAATAAAAAATAAAACCCAGATCCAAAAACCAAAAGCAAACCCAAGACCCAAACACCATAACCCCCACCTCCAAAACCAATAACTACTTCATCACCATTGCCCATCGGGTACTTATATTTCGACCAACACCAACTGCAAATTGTTGACAACTTTTAGGTAAAAATCAGCTCCAACCAGCTTCTTCACCATCACTTCAACCACTACTGACCCCTCCAAATTTGGAGTCAATCCTCGCACCAATACCAGCTTTGTCTCATCTTTCTCAAACCATCGACATTGAATCCCGCTGGATTTTTCAACCACAATCGTCGACATCACTGTTACACCTCGCCTTCGAGACTCAAAGAGAAGTTGTCACGTAGACAATAAGTCAATAAGGAAGTCAAATGAAGGTTCACAAGGTCAAGCAACAAAAAGTCAAACAAGGCTGAAGTCCTCACACCAAAATTTGAAGTCCATGTCAAATCACTACTTCAAGGACGAAGCACCACAACTTACGCTGAGGCTCTATGAAGCTTTCCGAGGCTCTAAACCCTTCCGAAGTCCATAAGCTGACAATGTCCCATGCTACATGTTCAAAGATCTCCCAGAAGGATTGATGTGATGTCTGTAATAAAGTTTGTCAGTGTGTCAACCTACTATGTAGAGTAGCGACACATTGTCAATGTATTAATTATATGAATGGACGACAATGTAACGTCCCAATATAGGAGATGAGGCCACGTGGTTCTGATCTAACGGTCACCACTTTGGCCTAGGCAATATAAATAGTCCATCCTTGTAAATATCAAGGGCTGGCTTCCAATTATTGAAAACAAAACAAAACATATATACATATTGGAACCTAGATTGAGAAAAGACTTAGTAGAATCTTGAGTGATTTATTACAATCTTATTGAACATCAACATAGAACAGATAGTGATGTCACTACAAATTCTTTATCTATCCTTCCACATACTCCCTTGAATGCGAGCAGAGGATTATCTTAGGTTTACATTCGACAGTCTTTGTTAGCGTGATTGTCGTTACTTTACACCATCGGAGCTCGAACATTTTCGTCTTTTGTCGAGAAGCGTCTCCCGCATCCATTTCCGACCAGTTATCATTGTTGTTTCGGTAAGAACGTGTCGGAATCGTACCTGACGTGGTAAGAGTGGGCCCGACATCTGTTGAGTTCATTTTTTTGGATCAACAATCACCACCCAAATTACACACATCGTCTCACCTTTCTCAAACCATCGCCTGACTGTGCAACACCATCATCGTCGTTGGTCACCATTATCGTGACCACCACGTAGCGACTTTCTTCTCCACACCAACCTATATAATCTTATCCCGAATTAAACCCCAATATAGTTTTCTTCTCCGTACAAACAATCAGTGATGTTCTCGCCCCCAAATAATTATAAGAGTTGTCTAAATTAAATTTAAAATTGATTTCGCCGTGAGTGGTGAGTAGGCGATGGCGGTGGATGAAGAAGTTTCTAGTTTTGGGGATGGGATGGGAGGAGAAGATGATGAAGTTATTTTAGTTTTTTTAGTTTTNGAGGAGAAGATGATGAAGTTATTTTTGTTTTTTTAGTATTGATTTTTAATTATTTGTTTGTGACTCATTTGTGATTTTTTTAAAAAAAATTGGGCATATAGTTGCAATTAATTCTTCATTTCTTCTTTTCTTTTATTTTAGTTTTGTTTAAATAAGAAGACATATTTGTCACTTCATGAATTTTTATTGAGAAAAATGTATAAAAAATTGATGAAAATGATGTTTTTCAGAATGAAACGTGTAAATAAGAGTGAAAATGCAAAAATTGAAATGTAAGGACAACACTGCACTTTCCCAATTCCATCAT
>CAIGRQ010011429.1:0-12081 GCA_903798375.1 Fraxinus sp. D2006-0159
AATTCCAAGTTGCCTTATTTCCTTATGTCATGGTTTTCCATGATAGAAAAAAAGTTATGTATGCATAGTTTGAGTATTCTAGGCTTGAACTGAAAAAAAGAGAACAAATTTAGTTCCGTAAGATTCTTTTAACAGAAAAAGATGATTTTCTGCTGTGATTCAGGGGCCTAAATTTTGAAGTTCGCCTCAAGCCCCACGAAACACATGTACGGTCCTGTTCATACCTATAGCATTACTCAACACGTAAAAGGTCTCACAAAAAAATGCAATATAATCGTGATTTTCCTAAGAATTTTTTCAAGCAGAAAAAAAAAAAAAAAAACCTTTCTATCAATAAATTATTCGATATAAATAACATTTGTAAAATTAGAAGAAAAATAAAATTTATTTCAAGTCAACTGTCAAAGTATACTGACGTTGTGGGTAGAGAATGCTAATCTAAAACACCTTTCCAGCTGGTAAAACGACGTCGCCACCCTTGCTCACATTCTTTCCTAGAATGACGTCCGTTTCTAACTTGCCAACTAACCCCACCCCATCAACCAATCACTGCAACCCTGTGACGTATATGCCTTTTCTGCCTGGTCAAGCAACAAAATTTCTTGGAACGAATTATTGATTACTAGTAATTAAGATAAATTACAATGTTGGTCTTCAACCTTTATTCTCTTTGCAGTCTCGTCCTCAACCTTTATTTTGTGGTAATCTTGTCATTAACCTTTCGAAAATTAGTGGTAATTATTTAAATGAAGGTTTCTGTCAAAAATTATATTGAACTGTTGTGAAAAAAATATTCGAACCTATATGAAGGTCATCTGGATACTCTGTCATAAAATCATTACTCGTTTTCAGAGATGATGAATAATTCTTATTTAATACTTCTACGCTCCAGTAAAAACGATTGAGTATAAGACATTTAGCCTATGTTTGGTCCTCATTTTCTCAAAAAATCATTTTTTTGTAACTCATTTTCTACCATACATTCTTTTATAAAATAATTGTACACGTAAATCGAAAATATTTCAATACTTTTTAACCATACATTTTCTAACAAAATACTATTCTAAAATGCAAATTTGCAAAAACAAAATAAAAATAAAAATGATGCGTCATGTAGTCAGAGTTTATGGAAACAATTGAATTCTTATTGGTAGATGAATAATGCCTATAATTGGTTTAGTTAGATCTGTTGTCTATCTCATGTTGCATTTATTTACTTGTGTACACCTACATATCAATCAATTCATTATGCTAGAATTTTTAAAGCTTAGTAGCTTGATTTCATCGAATTGAAGTTTAATAACCTACTTGCAATCATGGTAAAAGTTAGTGACCTCCGGTACAATTAATCCTTATTTAGAATGGGTTGACTTGGAAAATAGATCGACACATTGACACGTGGGTTGTTTTGACGGACATGTCAACTAATTCCAGTAAGCTCATCGATGAAACCGAAACAAAGCGATTTGATTGCTTAAAAATTAAAAGTATAGTAGTCTAGTTGTATCGATCAAAGTATAGTGACCTACTTGTAAGTATGGTAAGAGTTCACTGACTTCCTATGCTATTAACTCCACTGGGAAGAGTCAATTATCATGTATTTTTGCAGGATTAATAGCATAACTCATAAAAAAACGTTTTCATTTGAGACATATCTCATATCTATTGGAAATCGCAAAAAATCTCTCTATTTAAAACTTTTTGTGCGAAAATCACCCTACTATCATATTTTACATTAAAAAAGTAAAAATATCAAAATTAAAAAGTAATAGTTGCAGTTTTAGTATCTAAACTTTTTATTTTTTTACGAATTATAACCATTTTTTTAATGTACCACCCACAGACTCAAACTTTTAAAGCTTTATTTTTCACCCTAGCTGACTTCATCTTCTTTCCCAAAATTTTATTATTTTATTTAATTCATTCAAAAATCCTCCAAAATGCCTTGCCCCAAATTCATAATTTTTTCTTCTCATTAACAATAAAAATCCATAATCAATACACACATATACATAATTTATTAGAGACAATATTCATATGCGCTCAAATAAGTACAATTTAACTGTTTCATATTGAAATTATAATAAATTTAGAACACATACACAATGGATGAACGCATACTTGAAAGTGGTGAGACAGAAATAATAGTGATTGTTCTCAAAGAAAAATGTTCACCCGTTAAAAAGAAATAAAGACACCATTTTGTGTTCTTAAAGAAAAAAATTATTCTACTCATTCCAAATCCTGTTTTGAGTGTCTTGAGCCCCTTATCATGTTGGCTTTTGCCTTTGACTATAGATAATGACTGAACCTAATTTTGGTTGATTAATTCGATCACTTCACCGATGATCCGCAAATATGATGGATCTAATGATGATCATGCACACTCGCAAATTTATCGACAACGAGTTCGTAAAAAGAATCAATTTCTTGTTATCAATTATTGTCAAGTCACAAATAATTATTTAACGATTTATTATGAGTTATATTAAATAATAAAATTCGCAATTGAAAAGATCGTCCCAGAAAGTCCCATTTCATGTCTATCAAAGCCTGTAAAATACCTCTCGAATGAGGGAAAGACTGAGTAGAAGGAACTATAGGAGGATCGAGACTCGGAATTATTGTATAGGAGAAGACAAGTGTTAATTTGATAATTTAATGTGAAAAGAGAATACATTACATGTGATTTATATCATCAAATATTAATAAAGGGTTGGCATCTCATAAATGCCGTTAATATTTTCCTTTATAGCTTACACCAACCACATGCAGTGTATCACAGTACGCTGTTCATCACAAGTTGTACCTTAATTTAGCCGCGATTAAGACGGTCGGTAATTGTACTCTCGTAATTTCTTTCAAATTCATGCCCCATTTTTTACATAAACAAAAATCGTTCATGAGACAAACTTTCCAGCAGCTCATAGAAATTTGGTTGGGTGCCCTCTCCTTTCCCCCCACCCCTACCGCCTTTCTCCGTTTCTACGAAGCTTCCTCTTCTGGAGCCTTTATATACACATATACATACATATTTATATAAACGTGTGTGTGAGTACCTGAAGGTGTGTGATTTTGGAGAATTCGGAGTGAGAAACTGAGAGATTTTTTGGGGATTAAAAGTGTGAAGAAATGGACTCTGATTTATGGGCTCGCCTTTCTAATTCTTCTTCTTACAGGCGTTATCAATCTCGATCAGGCTTGTCTAATTGCGACGCTTTCCTCTTTTTTCTGTTTTTTTTTTCTCTTCTTATGCGCGAAAAATGATATGAAAAACGGATATTTTTTCTTTTTAATATGATTTTTGTGGGAAGCATAGGGAAATTTTTAATTTTGATGTTGGAATTATGGAAGGCTAGATAATCGACGAAGGGAAAGTCTCAATTTTATTTAAGTTTGTTACAAGAGAAATTGAAATAAGAAGAAAAGGTTGGAAATTTGTACGTCACCTCAAAAAATTGAATTGAGCGTCGTTTTACAGAAAATGAAGAAGTTTGAATTATGCTGTTTGATTATAGAAATCAGGCTTTGAATGAAAGGATTAAGAATAAAAGTTTGTAAGGTTGCTTTTAGATTTATTCTGTTTGGCGTAGGTGCTACTTGAATGGTGACTTAGGGCTTTTACTTTTCTGATGAATCATAAAGAATTTATCAAATTTCTGTATTTGTTACAGAAATGGAGTGCGCTTTTCATGATATTGTGATGTGTAAATTATGGTTTTTTTAGTGATTGTGTATTTTCATGTAATACAGACTTGTATTGTGGAGAGGAGTATGAAGGGGAAGAAGAGCTGAGGCCCAAGTTTCTTTGTCCATTTTGCGCTGATGAATTTGATATTGTTGGTCTCTGTTGTCATATTGATGATGAGCATGCCATCGAAGCCAAGAATGGGGTATCCATTTTTCCATTTCCTTTTATCACTCATGTTTGTTTCGCCAATTAGTACTTCATTATAACCTTTTATGCATATTACACAATGTGATTATCATTTATCTGTATGTGTCAATATATATTCTTGAAATGTCACGTATAGTGCGACACAGACACAACCATAGTACACAGGAAGACATGTCACACATTCACCCCCTCACTTGCCTGACATTACATTTGATTAGCAGATGCACTGATCTTACTGAAACTAACTAATAACAGACTGAAATTTTGTCTTTTGTTCCATCTATTCAAAGACCATGTCAAGCCTCCACATTAAGTCTGCTATCACGTGTTGCAATATCTCTGTTTATTGTAGGCTGCAGTCCCTGCTTCTGCTTCATTCTTGAGGCATTGATATACAACTTTGCTTTTGGATATTTGAATCCAATTGCTAGCTTTGCTGGCTCTAGTGTTTTTTAGGGAAAAGAAAAGAAAGATGAAACCCATAAATGAAGTATTAAAAGTGATTTTCCTTTTCTTTTCCCATTTTGCCCTCCACCTTGATACACAAGGACGGGAGCAGGTTATCTGTTATCATGAGACAAAAGTTATTCTTTTTAAATAAATTCGATTTGGAACTCTTATATGTCCAAGGTATTTTCTCTTTCCACTCATTTTCCTCCCCACTCCTACTGGTTCTTCACCCCTGGATAGTACGAGGACCTTGATTAGATAAAGCCGCTTGCCCTATGACCCACAACTCAATCGACTAGTGTGACATGCTGACGGCAGAATGTAACAAAATATTATGCTCACCTAAAATGGGGGGCTCTAGTATGGGAAACTCATCCAAACATGAGAGATTTTCTCAGCGAAATCTTGAAATCAACATATTTGGTGCTGATAGATAACAAAAAGTCAATTGATGCATGAAGTCAACTGTGGCTCTTGTTGCTTCAAAAAAAAAAAAAAAATGTCAATTGATATGCCATATTGTTGAATTTGCTATAATCTGCATACCATCTTTCTATAATTGATTGTTGCTCTTGGAGGTTGCATATTGAATTTACAATCATCTGTTGCTAGTTATTCTTCTGAATTGTACAGTGGAATGTCTGTATGCAGGTTTGCCCTGTTTGTGCAAAAAGGGTTGGGACAAATTTGGTTGGCCACATAACCGGGCAGCACGGAAGTTTTCTAAAAATATCCTTTAAAGAAATTGAATGTTATTGATCTATATTTTTTCTGCAATCTACCATTAATTCTGTACTTGCAATCCTTTAGTTTCATATTATTTTCGTTTCATGTTTTCATAGCTCTTTAGTTTCCCTTGACTGGAGAATACGTGCAGCGGAGGAGGAGAATCCGAAGGGGTGGATCTAATTCTACACTCTCTATATTAAGAAAAGAGTTACGAGAAGGAAATCTACAATCCCTCTTCGGGGGATCTTCATACTTGTCCTCAAATGCGGAACCTGATTCTCTGTTATCCGCCTTCATATACAATCCACCAGTGGTTGATGAATCTACTGAAGTTCAATCTCTTTCTTCAACTGGGGCTTTCTCAATGCCAAGATCCTTTGGTGAGGATTTGGTGGAAAGGTACGGTTGCTATGATTTAAACGTGTACTTTTTTCTGTCATTCAGCATCATTTATTATATTTATTTAAGCAATTGACATTAGGAGGCTAAGCAATGATGCGACTGGACAGCAAGAAACAAGATCTACAAATGACTTTGAACACTTTGACCACACCAAAAAAGAAATTAATAAAAGATATGAATAAATAAATAAATAAATTGAATGGACCTAAATTAGAAGATTTGGTTTCCCCAACCACGACTTTAAACCTAATATTGCTGGCCACTCAGCAAGATTGTTTATCCAAAATGGAAAGTAAAATCAGGCAATTGCTTGTGTATTAACCAATCTTTGGTTTATGTTCCCAATTCAACCATTCTGAATGATTGAGAAACCGTTCTTGTTGCATGATGATTGGTTTTTAAAATTGTTTGACATTCTGTCTGTAATTTATGTTTAACTGATTATGAATTTTCTGACAAGGAGAGTTTTTCTGAATGAAATCTTTGAGACTTGGGGAGGTCTTCATTGTAGTCTTTACAATATATATCCACATATATGCAGATGTAATGTGTTTCTGCGAATCAGTTGTGTCGTTTGTAATTGTTTCGAATTCTTTATCATATCTTGGTTCAATTTTTACCTTCGAACCAGTGGCTCGACAATGTTATCATAAGCTGTCGGGAACTTGTTTTAATTGTTGAAGCATTATTATGACAATAACTCACATTTAGTCATATTATTTCAGTAACAGGAATGCTCAACAGTTACCGATGTCTGACAAGGACCAAGAGGAGAAGGCTAAAAAATGTGAATTTGTGCAAGGACTCTTGCTTTCTACTTTTCTTGACGACAACTTATAAGCTGAAAAATGCATTCCATAGAAGGCTCGAAAATGTGAACTTGTGCAAGGACTCCCGCTTTTCTTGACGACAACTTATAAGCTGAAAAGTTCATCCTATCTAGTTTACATTCTAGTTAAGGAAGATTATTACAGCAGAAAGGGCTCAGGCATTTCGTGTTGTATATCTGCCAAAAGAAACTCTGAAGTTCCCATTGTATGGAAAACTTATTATATGCATTATGATATCTTCCAGAAGTGTAATCTAGTTTATGCTATTGGCCATTTTCATGGTTCAAGAATGCTTGTTTTTCCGTACCCCTTTCCTGATTTGACAAGTTGCATAAATATCTGCACGTACCACGAGTTGCACTAATTTGGCGTGCTAATCAATGATTTTTAGGCCATTCCAAGAATTTCGTTCGCAATACAGAACCTTGGGATATAGTCACACACCACTAATCAAAGCCTTTCTTTAAAGAAGAAATAGACAATGTATATGCACACAAACCTCCAAATGTTAATATTACTCTTAACTGTAAACTTTTAAAAACTCAAAAAGTTATATACACAAACTACTACTCGTCATAATTGTCAAGCCTCAAAGCAAAAAAGGCTGAATATCAACTAATACCGATTATTCTAGTCCCACAACCCCATCATCAACCACAGTAGTATTAGCATCCTCTACAGAAACACTATTTATCCAGTCATTGACATCTCCCATGCTTGGAACATGCATATTCTTGCAAGGCAACCAGTAGCACCGAGTTCATTGGAGGAGGAATTCTTGAGTTGTAATCTCTACATCCAGCACGAGTTGTGGGACACAAAAAAACTGTAGTCGGGGTGATTGACTTTCAACAGCCTAAGCCAGTTGTCAGCGCCTCGCAAGAGAGAATCGAACCTCTGGCATTCATTGACTCCATCGGTATTCCAATCAGAAACTTTGAACTTATATGAAGCAAGTCCAAAAGTCGGTAGTGAGAGCTTCGAGGAGATGCCCGCATCCTGCAACCCTTCATCCAACCCTTCGTCCAACGTTGAAACATGGAATTGTGGCCTCTCGTTTCCAGTATCTAGCAGTGGATTGTATTATGATATGGGCAGATTATGAATCTTACAATGACATGACATGCGATGTATAATCACCAAGAAGCAAAGCACAAATGAGAAGCAAAAACAGGGAAGAAAGTAACTCACTCCTAACAGACGTGGCAAGGGAATGGAAAGTCAAAAAACAGGCATCAATGTTTTCCAGAGTAGAGCCTACGGGTATCCTATATATGGGGTACCTGCGCAAGACACACCATCTCCTTCAGTTTGCATGAGATAAATTATCAGTTAAGTGCTACAAAATTTCACAACAAAAGCTTACCAAGCAATAGAAATCCAGCTTGCATGAGTCAGATCACAGCTTCGGTATGTTCTCAGTTCAGGAAAGCGAGATGCAAGGATAGAAATCTGCTCGATTCAAGAAAATACAAGGATTTTATGTCATTCGAAAGGGAATGAAAGACTTGAGTGTAATGCTCTAGGAGATTTCAGGACTTGCCTTGTCAGCTAATGGTTCACGGAAAAATGGAAGATCCCGCTCCAAGTGCTCGAATATAAGACGACCAGGAGGGTTGCTAACATCGCCCTCATCCACTGATAATCCCGTGAAAGGCTTGTTTCTTACTGGAAGTCTGTTATATCCTTGGCCTGTGGTGTCCAGCTGATTCCAAGTTCCCCTAGTATTATTAGCTCCTCTATCAGCTTCACAGTCAATGCTGTCATCACTATTTGTCTCCTGGGATGAATCAGTATCGCTTACCTCTCCAGGTTTCCTGCCACGATGTTAAGCCCATTAAAAATGTAAACGAGTTAAAGAAGTTGATGAACACATGCAATCACAAATATAATGTTGCAATTAAGTTGATGAACATGCCTTGTGTAATAAATCTCTAGCATTTTCATAATTTCATTTAGCAAGGTATTAGTAAACAATCAGCAAAGGCACTACAAGCATCTATGAAGAAATACAATATATTTCAATGTAAGCATGTATCAAGATAGGCTCACCTTATCTCCATCAAAGAGCTTGATGGATCTACATATATTTGCATAGCAGACAAGTATGGCACATAATATTGGACAACAGAATCATTCCCATTCAGAACCAGCGGGACTCCGGCTCCATATACACTCCACTCCCTGAAAGAGTCCCAAAGATCACCGAGTATGAAGTATGGGTGGAGCTCACCATCACAATTTCTCCATCCCCTCACACTAGTCTGCAGATCTCCAGAATGTACCGAGTTAAAATCATATAGTACAGGTATAAATCATAGAATGAATGAACTATGCAAAACATATATCAAACCAGGTCCCAGATTAAGTACAAGCCTAAGCAGTTCATACAATTGTGAACATGGATAACACTGTTATACCGTCTGATTAACTTGATCTTGTTAAACTTATTTAAACATTAAACATTTCCAGGTTTGACAATGTTGTTTCCAGTATACTCATTTTTCTCCAACAATCACTCAACAACAAGGGAAAAACGAAAGAAAATGTAATTAACAGGATCAAAAAGCTTCCCCACCGAATCCATAAAGGAAAAGAGGGACAAAAATAATAAAGAAGACAAAAAACAAGACAAAAACAATAAAATCTGCATCATTGGCGGATCAAGGAAGCAAACAAGAAGACAAACTACTATTATCAATTTCAAAAGAGTTCATTCTTCTACATTAGATGTTTAAGAAGCTTTAGTCCATGGTGACAGTATGAACTTTGATTGATTTATAAATGAAAAATCTACTCCAATTATCATATTGTTCTTGGTTAGAGTCTCTTATAAATGTAGTATTTTAGACACATATATAATGACGTGTTCTTTTGTTTTTACTTGGATGCTTTATTGGCAAAGTCCTAAATAAGAAAATCTTATAATGGTAATGAGAGTTATAATAATCCATGAACACGTTAGTTGATCACGACCTCATTCTCCCCCCACCCCCAACAGGTGTTTGAATTGTACATGCGTTTCAGTGGGACTTGTTACAGGCTTTAGAGAAATTAGTGATAACGAAATTATGCAATGATCACAAACAAGAAAAACCACTTAGAAAAGCTGTAATCAGTTCATTGATTACAGCATCAACCTAGACAGTAGCCCATCCACTACTAAAAAAATACTCTTAAAAAAAAACTCATTTATGGAACCTAATCCTCCATTCACAAATGCCACACACACACACACACACAAAAGTCCACTTAGAAAGCTTTATAAAGAGCATAATTGGTTAAGGTTAAAAAAAAAATGTAAAAATTATTTTTTTTCTTGAAAAAAAATGTAAAAGTTATTTTTCTCTTACTCGTAAGAAAAAACATTAAGAGTGTGTTTGGTAGAGATTAAAATCGGTTTAAAATTGAAAAACTAGTCGTTATTGTTGACTTTTATTAGACGAGTGGACCCAACAACGGCCATATTTTCACTTTTAATCTTATTAATAGCCCTACCAAACGGGCTCTAAAGTCCCCAAGCTTGACCCACCCCACACAGGGGCGACTAGCTGTGGAAAGAACCCAAAAGCAATAGTTGCAGTCTCGACACATCCTATTTCGTAACTGGGCTGAAGGGATGAAAGATTTGAGTTCCATTTAGTCTTTCAAGCTTCTTCAGCACTCACGTCAGGAAACAGGCTATAGAGCATACTTACCGGTAATTATATTGAAGAACATAATTGGTTGAAGATCACGAGGTGTTTAGAACAAGAGAAGACGCCGTTTATTTGTTAGAATTTACTGTCTAAGCCACTTGTCTCTTTTTGTCAAGTCACTTTTTTTGGTCCAAGTTGATTTAAAAAAGTCCACATTTTTCATTTTCTATTCTTCCCCCAATTAATACCCACGTTGTATTTTGGAGAAAAGATTTCAACTTTAATTAATTTCCTCCTAATTAATTAATAATTAATTGACACCAAACCAAAATACAAATTGAAAAATAATCAAAAAAAAAAAAAAAAAGAACTGAATTTCGCATTGTCTTTTAAGTATTTATAATTAATAAAATTTGCACATTTTACCTTAGGGAAACGCTGAGCTACAACAGCAGGGGTGGTGTGCTCCAAGAACCGATCCAAGTTGGTTTTTGATGGAGCAGCTTCATCATCTGAACCCGACCCGACTCCTCTCCTTTCGGGTAATGATGAAGATTTTGACTTTGACTTCAATCGCTGCTGCTGCTGCTGGTTGTACTTTCTCATCGCAGGTGGACTGTAGTACAATCTTTCCTCCCATATCCTTCTCCGCCCCGTCATTTTACATCCAAATAGAAAACCCCCAACAAAATTCTACTTAATTGAAACGTAAATATATGTCCTTAAAGAGTTCTTATCACCTCAGTATGTGTGGGTGAAATTTTTTTAATAGTAGGCTATCAAAACAATTGGAGGCTTAAAGGGGTTACTTGTAAGTTAAATTTGAGATTTTGGGTTTATTTTTTAGGGTTTTTGAAGAGTAAGTTTTGCTGAAATGAAGGAGTGAACAGAAGAATGATCTGGAGAGAGAATAAGAAAAGGGAAAGGAGGAAGGTGAGAGAAGGTACAACTTTAGTACTGTGTGCTGTCTTCTAGAGAATTCGAGTCCCAAATAACACTGCAAATTTATCAAAAAGGACCCAAACTTGTTGCAACTTTCGCTTTCTTCACAAAATATATCAAGAGTTTTCAAGATCGGATCGATCGGTCCAGCTAATAACTGCCAACATGAAATTCAAATCGAATTGGATTGCTTAATAAATCGGTCTACAAGTGGCCTGATGAAGTCTCAAGGATCGCTTGATCCTGTCCAATGGTGATTCAATGATTTGATACTTTGATTGGATTAGTGCTCGAGTCAAATCTAAAAAATGTGAAAATGATCTTATTAGTAAAATGAATGGACGAGACTTACGAAATATTGACTATATGTTCATTTGAGATAGGAACCAACCTCAATATAAAAATGAGTGAATGAGATTTACAAAGTATATATGTTCACATTTTTTAAAAGTCGATTTGATTTGAAAAATGAGTGAATTTTATAGTGAACTTGGTTTGAAAAACGAGTAAATGAGATTTATGAAGTATTGAATATATGTTCACGTATTGTAGAAATCCATCTTATTAGGAAAATAAGTGAATGAGATTTATGAAGTATTGAATATTTGTTCATTTACAAAGAATTAAATATATATTTTTATGTTTAATAAAAATCGTTCTATTTTGGAAAACGAGTGAATGAGATTTAAATATATGTTTCTTACCTTCTTTTAGAAGAACAGCTTTGTTCTTCACTGTTCATTATTGTAACCCTTCTTTTCACACTTGGTTGAGTTCACTATCATTTAGAGTCATCTAAACTGTGTTTGCATCCCCACTGGGAATAAATAACATTACTCACTTCCTAAACTGGTTTGCACGGTTTCCTACCTAATCTCTTCTTCATATATTATTTTTTGACATTTTATGAATACAAGATAATTCACATGATAATTAATTCAAACCATGGGCCCCGTGTTGAAAATGAGACTTCAAAATTTACAAATAATAGGGACACATCGATCTTACTTTTCCCACAAGTCTATCTCTCTGTTTTATTTTCTTACATTTTATGTATACAAGATAATTAGAGCATGTTTTGTACGGCTTAAAATCCAATTAAAATTGAAAATATAGCCGTTATTGGGTCACCCGTCTAATAAAAATCAACAATAATGACTATATTTTCAATTTTAATCTGATTTTAATCTCT
>CAIGRQ010011445.1:0-10614 GCA_903798375.1 Fraxinus sp. D2006-0159
TTTGGTGGAAGAACAAGAGTTTTTCCGTATACCAGTGTTAAAATGGGCATTACCTTTTTCCTCCAGTTGGCTTTGTTAATATCTGCTGTATTATATTCACCAGTTTTCTGCGCTATAGATGGGCATTTGCTTCATTTCAACATATCGCGAACGAGATGTACAGGCAGGCCCAGGTAGTTGATCGTGTTTGTCTCGCCAACGTGCATCACTGGGGTTCCACGTGTTGTTACTGGTATAAATATAATAGGTCTCACATTAGGATGTAAGTTTAGCCAAACGTACAAGTCAGTGTCTTGTATTATGGACATTGTTATGAATTAATTTTCTGATAAATATTTCAAAAGCGACGTGTTATTTATGTTGTAATTTTTTTAGAGTTATGGGTTCTTTTATGTTCATGTCATGTTAAGGTATTCAAAGTCGATCGATCCTTTTATCGCGTGATTCTTTGAAATCAGAAAGATCAAGCCTAGTTTGATTGATTTTCGAAAGTTTATATATTTTGTTGCCTAGTCTGAGTTTAAAATTAACGTTGAAATGATTATAAGCAAGAAGCCCGTCTAGCTCAGTCGGTAGAGCGCAAGGCTCTTAACCTTGTGGTCGTGGGTTCGAGCCCCACGGTGGGCGTTCATTACTGTTTTTTTGCTCTATTTTTTTCCCCTCTTAATTATACAGCAAATACAAGATAGGATCAATTTCGAGACCAGACCGGCCATAAAGCTATTCAAAATCCGGACGGACCATTGGATCAAAATTATTTACATTATGATAGGAACTCCGAGATTGTTTGTTTCCTTTTTCTCCTCCAATCCATTATTCAGTAATGCTAATTATATATGATTCAAAGAAGGTCTCTCTAGTTATTATGTTAACCATCTTGCACATAGTACTGTATACCAGACATGCATAATATTGCCGTTTGGAGAATGCAAAGCTTTTGCAAATTATAGTTTCCAAGGTTATAGACGAATATTTCAGTATTCGCCGCCTAAAATCTTTCCAAACAACCTCAATTGAATCTCCATTTAAAGAGCTTTAATCATCCCGACTAGTATACAAAGTCGTACTATAAGCAGGTGCGTGCTGATTAACATGCCTCAACTCCTAATCTAACCTAGAAAATATGTTAACACACATACATGAAGAACAGCTGAAAATTTATGCTGTTTTTCTCTTCAAAATTTGAACGCGCTCACCAGGCTTCTTGAACCATGCTTTCCCTTTTGCCGAGAATTCAATTCAAGGGCCGGCTCGCCTCAAATAGTTTGTCTTTAAGTATGGACGTTCCTTTAGGATACTCTTTCAGGACATCATGTACTTCATTTTCACAGTTTTCGTTTGCTCCCCTCTCAAAAATTTCCTTGTAACTGCACTTCATATTATCTGATTTGCCCTTTTCGCCAACTGACTTCGCGTCATCTTGTAAAAAAACAGACAATGGAGATGAAGTTGCCGACTCAAATGAAGAAGTAAATGGAAGTTCAGCAGGACAAAATGCTTCGTCGACTGTTTGTTCTAATATTGGCTTAACTTTTTCGGTTTGCACCCCACTTGAAGGTTCATTATAAGTACATTGTTGTGAATAATCTAGAGGGTAACGATCTGCTGATTCTGATTTGCTGCTATTCATATCAATTCTGATCTCCTTTTCCCTTGTACTGTTACTATTATCCACGGATCCCCAAAGAGTTAACGCACAAGTTAACCATGATATGAACCCGTGCATAAGTGCAGGAAGCGAGTTCAAAACATGGTCGAAGTTTTCTGGTAAAAATTCAGCAGCGTAGACGAGTTGATCAATCTTGTTAAACAAACGTTTGGATGGTGGGAAAATGAGTTCGACGATGTTTGCAACAGCGAGAAGACGATCATCAATGAAGGAGAGGCTTACTAGCCATTGATATTGCATTGCATATAATAAAGGCATGAATGGTATTATCCTTTTCTTCGCCATTGATCCAATAGGACTATCAAAATCTTGTGCTTTTGTACATACAATGTGGGCAATTGCTAACATTGATGCCCCACAAGTGTGTAATGGACCACGCCGTGGCCTAGTCGTCTCTCTGGTGCCTGCTGTCGATTCCTGAACAATTAATCCCAGCTTCAACTTACGAAAAATGCGAACAAGATTTAAAAAGAAATAAAAATGTAGACATCTTCTCTATTGTAGTTCTGTCCAATACTTTTTACCAAACATGTTCTGAATTAATTGCGTTCGAACACGGACATATACGTGCATTAATACAGAAAAATCTACTGGAAAATGCATGGATGAAAGAACGGAGAGAATAATTTCAGAGCTAAAATTGATTAAAATGGCAATATAAGAGATTATTTCATAGCAAAATTGATCGAGTTTGAGCAAAAATTAAAAAAAAAAATTAAAAAAAAATACCATATTCAAGGGGAAACCCCCAGATTTCGAGATTATTCTAAGAATCCACCACATGAAGATGAAGAAAAAAACCCAGCTTAGTATGTGATTGATCAAATCAAATGGGAAATTTCATGGATAGCTCTTTGTCTAAGAAGAAAAATATAGATCGAAAATGAAATCCGCAATAACGTTTAAATTGGAAGGTAATTTGGTGGGGTGTTTGGGGGTGGCGTAGAGCTGAACAAGCTACACCATACCGTTAAAGTCGTTAATGAAGGTTGATTAATGGAGAGTGACAATATCAAATCTCGACGTCCACACCAGTTTTCCATTTGCCTAGCTAACAAAATAATTTAAGGGCATGTTTGATAGCCCATTATTTTCTATGGAAAATGGAATTGAAATTTTAATTTTCACTTTTGTCATGTTTGAAATTTGATAGCCAAAATTTTCCATGGAAAATGTTTTCCTCCCACCCACCACGTGTCTCCTTTTTCCATGATTTTGTGGAATTGGTTTTCCCACCAAAGTGGTGGGAAAATGGTATTTTTTTGGCAATAAAAACAAATTCTATGGACAATTGTAACAAAAAAAAAAAATTCCCTTTAATGGACAATTTCCATGAAAAACAAAATCAAACGAACACCAAAAGATCCAAAATTTCAACATTTTCCAATGAAAAATTATACTAATCAAATACAATTAATTAATAATTTTCAAAAAAACAATTCTAAGCAATTCAATTTCCTGAAATTCATTTTCTTATCACCCAAATTCCTCTCTTGCAATCAACGGATCCTAATATAACATTATTCATAGTCAACAACTGAATAGTCATCTAATGTAGAAACTTGTTATTCAAGGCATTAATTTCCTGTAATTCGATTGCCTTAAATGACAAACAAATGCCTCAAATAACAAACGTCACATGAGATGACTATTACGTCGCTGAATATAAATATCATTATTCAATTTTTTACCCTAAAAAATCAAAAGAAACTATAACGCACTTAATTTAGGTTAATTAGCACATAACATCATCATCTTACATTATTGTAACAAACATCCTTATCTTTTATTTTTTTGGCATTTTCACCATTAATTACACATTTAATTGCGCAACCCCTCTTTTTTATCCATTTTTATTCAATTTCTCAATAAAAGCTGTGAAATGAAGAATATATCTCCTATTTAAATTTTTTAAAAAAATAAATTAAGAGTTAATTGCAACCAAAGTCCCAATATTTATTTAAAAAAGTGCAAACAAGTCCCCAATAAATTATTTACAAAATTTATTTTTTAAAAAAAAAAAAGTACAAACGAGTCCCAATTAACTTTATTTAAAATTTAAAAAAAAATTAAAAGTTTAAATGAGTCCCAAATAAATTATTAAAGTTAGAAAGTAAAAAAACAAATTATTTAAATAGAGGGTATATTCATTATTTCACAGTTCTTTATTGAGAAATTGGACGAAAATTGATGGAAATGATGTTTTGCACAATCAAATGTGTAATTAAGAGTGAAAATGAAAAAACAAAAACAAAAACAAAAAAAAATTGAAAAGTATGGACATTTTTCGTAATAACAGTGATAGATATGGACATTATGTACTTATTACCCTCTTAATAATTTATTTGAGACTTCATTTACACTTTTTAAAAAAATTTGGGAATATGATTGCAATTAAATTTTTTTTTTCTTTTTTGTTCTATTTAAAGAAAAGTATATATTCGTCATTTCATAATTTTTAATTGAGAAAATTGATGAAAATGACATTTTGCACAATAAAATGTGAAAATGTCAAAACAGAAAGGTATAGACGTTTTCCACAATAACAATAAAAAGTGAGATTGTTATGTGCTAATTACCCTTTAATTTATTGGAAACAAAGTGCATGTCAAGGCATTCAGTACCAAAGAATGTAACATATAAATAAATTAAAATCTTGTTGATTGTACTATTGAGTCGAGTTTTAATTTCATATGAACAAACAAAACCATGTTTCCAAGTTTTATTTTTTTGGGTTGGGTGGGAGGTTCAAAAGCCTTAATGTTACGGAGAAAAAGTGACATGGCTATACATGTATATACATAATCAAAGAGGGTTGCTGGATGTTCGATGCCTCACTCACGACCCTTCCTTTTGTTACAAGTCATTAAGAGTCCTAATGTGCCTTGTCCATCAAGCAACTCAAGTTATGACTTCCAAAAGGAGGAATTTGTTACTGTTCACCATCCTCCCAACTTTCCCGAAGTAGCTGATACCGAAGAACATTTTTGCCACCCTTTCGTTGTGGCATTGAGCTGAGTTTAGCTAAAGCTGAGGAGCTATGAAAGCTATCAGGAATGATTGAAGTCAAGGGTGAGTCGAGCTCATCGAGTTCATCATCACTCGTGTATGATTTTTTTAGTAAAGCTGATCCGCTTCTTGGAAGGAATCCGGTCCCAATCTCGCCCATAAAGGAATTGAGAGAAGCTGCTGGAGGTGGTGAGTAGACTGTAGGTCTTGCAATGCACGGATAGCTAGTGAGCAACTCTAGAGAAGCATTCGCGATTTCCTTCATCGAGAAAAACAATGCAAGACAATGCCATTTCTCAATAATATAGACAACCGTATACTATTTAATTGCAACTTGAACGATCAAATAGTACTAAGTAGCCACGTGCATAATAGACTTTCTTTCAAGTTATTGATAATATCTATGAAGAGAGATAATTATCAACGGAGGACCCACCTCAGAATCCAGAGAGTCGATGATGTTCTGCGGAATGGGGTCTGGACAGAATTCATCTGGGACAAAATTACTAAAAACCCTCTTGATCAATGTCGGATCAAATGTCGGGCAAACCTTCAAACAAGAAATTAAGAACTATGAATACGAAACAAATGGAATATACACACAGCATAAAAGATTGCCATAGAGACTAAACAATTCTTTTTAGTAAATGAGTCACCTCTTTTCTGATGGAATCGTCCGCTAGCATTCCAAAGGGAAGCATCATGAGGTCACTTAAAGCATGGAGAAGGCGGAATGCCTTGAAGGATTTTGGTCTCTTGTCATCAACAATAATATTATAATCCACAGGTAAGTCATCTTCTATGCCAAAAAGATCTGTAAGCCATCTGGACCAATTGCCGATCTACCAGCACGGAAAAAGGAATTAAGAACCATGATACATGAGTGAGTAGAGGTGAGTTTCTGGTCAAATCTTCTTTTTTTTTCTAGAAATTATGATTTGAAACTTTGAAGAGTGCTCGTCCAAACTCCGAAGAAAGTAAAAGTGAATAATACTATAGTGTAAAGATATTCTAAGAGACACGATTGTTTGAAAGGCTTAGTGTTGGATATATTCTGTTAAAGTTTAATGAAGAAGCTACATTGTAGAATAATAAAACTAGAAAGGGACCACTCAGTACACAAAATGTCAAAATCTAAAACAAGAGTAATTATAACATAGACTACTTAGAAGGTAGCACCAAAAACCAAAACGAAAAATATATCCATCATGTTTGACAATAAAGAGTGGCATAAGACATAATATTTCGTAAAAGTTTTATTATGTACTTACAGCATTTTTTAATTGTGCACCACCACCGAAGCTTGATTTTCCAGCAGGAATAGGGAGAACCTTAGAATCAGTAATGGGATCAGACACAGGATCTGTTGGCATTTCTTCGGCAGATTCACGAAGAATGGCATTGAACATTGCCACGTCCAGCCTATCAACTAACTGCTCCATTACCTAAAAAACACAGGGAAGAAAGCATTAACATGCTATATTTGGCAATAACATCCACTTTATAACATTTCAGCTACATAATGATGGAGTTTCAGCCTTTCTGGGAAAAAAAAGGGACAACATCTCACGTCACATAGAAAATCGGATACTCGAAGACCAAAATGATCTGACTCTTAGTTCACATTTCAGTGCATATTTGGTGTGCAAAACGGATAGGACTCAACACTATAGTGACATGATTTTAGCTTCTGTTTTTTCCTTCTACTTATCTGGTATTATCAAATCCACCCTACCAAACATACCATTGAAGTGTATCCATATTTAAAGAAGAAATGACTTTTGGCTTTGAGCATTCTTTTATATCTAGACATACCAGTCTTGACAGCACAGACAAGCAGCCACAGTCATGCCCTCCTGCTCGAATTGGACAAAGCCTTTCACAAGCTTCTTTAAATGCCTTTTTCCATAATTCTGTAGAGAAATTTCCCTGTTCGTGATCCCCCAAATTATGTCTTCGTCCATAAGTTTTCTTTGAACTTGAGCCTGTAGTTCTACCACTACTTTTTGCAACCATTGGCTGCATATGTGGAGTAAAAGTCTGCAGAGGACAAAACGAGAATGACCTTGTAATTAATTTAAAAACCTATCGAACAAAATCAGAACTAGAGAACTGAGAAACAACCTGCCACCAAATAGACTCTACAATTCGAGAGAAGATCCAAGATTCAATCTTTTCCAGTGCAATAATGAACATCAATATATCCTCACAGTCGTCCAATTCATTTGATTTATTCTTCTCTTTCTCCATTCGAGAGTTATCAAGAAATCTAAAAGTCAATCCAGGTTCAGTGCTGTTACTTTTTATGCCTGATCCATCAGAGCTTGGCATTTCTGCAGCAGCCTGGCTAACAATGGCTCTCAACATTATTGAATTCGATAACCAGAAGGTCAACCTGAAAAAAATGCCGATGGATTCATTATTTGGAAGGGAATTTCAAAGAAACATACAACAAAATAAATAACCTACATATAATAGTTAATTCTGAAAAGCATGACTTACTTCACTAACTCCTACACTAGTACTGGAACAGACATTTACCTTGGAACATCATTTCCACACGCTTTAGAAACCAAAACTAACCCAGACAAAGCAGCTCTTGCAGCACTTGCCCGTTTAGCTTGGGATCCTGCTCTGCAAGCATGAAGATAAAATCTGGAAAGCCGTCGAGCTGGAACGTGGACTTTATTACTAGAACTTGTGTGCTCAGTAATTATTGAATATAATCCAATCTCAAGGGCTGCAGTTTCTCTCAATTCTTCCTCCAGCATCTCAATTCTAGACTTCCATTCATTTTTACTTTCAGAAAGTTTATTTTTTGGTTCTTTTCTTTCAAATGTTGCATTACCTTTCCTGTTATTTTGAGAGTCTGCAATATCAAGATCTGTTGCTTTTATCCCACTGTGCCTGTCGCCTATGAATCCATTCTCATTAATGGAGCCATGTATCTGGACAGACTTCACATGCTTTAACCGAGCATTATTAGTAGTAGATCCCAGAATTCCTTGTGCTTTCCTATTGGGAACAAGAGTATCACTTCTCATTGTTACCTGCCTTCTGCTAGCTTCTTCCCCCAATTTGTTCTCTGAGACCTGTAAAATCTCTTCCATTATCTTTTCATCCTGTCCATTATTTATTTGTACCCCTTTCTCTTCGTCATTCACCAGACCAGAATGTGCATCACTTATCGCTGTAGCTTCTTGTTCCACTTCCTTTTCCTGAAAGGCATCAGAGAGATTGACAGAGTTTGAGTTCAAAACAGTCTGTGTGGGGTTATCAGATGATATAATTTTGGGTAAAAATCTATCAGAGGATTCGTCTTTTACAGAATGTTGAGTGATTTCACTAATTGTAGCTTTGCTTTTGGCAATCTCTTCATTGGCATGACGGGTAACACTTCCCGACTGAAGAGTGGCCATGCGGTTGCTGGACTTCCCGTTTATATCTTGGAAACCTATGAATGAGGGAGAAGATTTTATGGAAGGGGTAACAGAGTTCCTCTTGACAGATGACATGCTTCTTTCAGGGAATTTGGATAAAGAAGTATAATTTTGTATACGGTTTCCAGTATCCGAGGATACATCAATTGATGAAGGCCATATACTCCTGTTTGGTTCTTGAGTAAGGTCGATCCCAGTATTTAGCAATCCAGTTCCATTCTGCATTTTAGTGGCAAATATATATTACATAGTACATTTACTCACATTGAGAATTAAATATTAAAAAAATAAATAAATAAACTAAGAAACTTTTAAATTCAATTGGCTAAACCATATGAAGTAGAATATGTTTGAATATAAGCAAAAAATTAATTGAGCGAACATGATTACCTTCTCATTTCGAGACGGTGAAGCTGTTGCAGCCTCCAAGGTTGATGATGCAGCAGTCCTTGACGAATGGGAAGAAGTATCATCATCAGTAAACGAGGCAATTTCCGAGTCATTATCATCATTGTCTAGGGATGCTGTCTTTGATAAGCTAGGTGATGACTTTGAGCCATCCTTTTCAACTGGCTCCAAGCTAACAAACAAGGCCGGTTGCACTAAATTCTTAGAACTCTTCTTGAAGTTTAAAGGAATGCTAATACTTAAGATTTCTTCAAGTACTCCATAATCTGCAAGATTTAATAAAGCTGTCCCCAATAATTGTCCTTTACCTCCCTTGTCCTTTCGAGGCTCAAACAAGCTGAACTCTAAGCAATTCTTAAGAAACTTATCACGGGCCTTTCTATCTTGGCGCAGAGTAAAGGTCATTATGAAAGACTCGTTGAACGAAATACTGGTATTCCCAGCAACAGAAATAAAGGATCCCGAATTTTTATCACCATTTTCCCATTGGAGCAACACGGTTTGAACAGAACTCAGTGATTCTGTTGGAGGCCAAGGCCTAATCTCCTGCAAGCGCACTATGTACTCAACTTTAACAGAAGCACCTTTTCGGTGCTTCGATCTCAGCCCGAGAACCATAGCTTAAGAAAAATATCTCAAAATTGTTGCCGGTTTCTGTTTGATCAACTACAATCTAGCAAAAAAAATAAATTAATACCATAAATCAGCACTAATACTCGTATCCATAAATGTAAATAAAGGGACTGGAGGAAACACCAAATCTACTCATTCAAGTAGTTTCTTATTAAATAATATTTAGTGAATCATAATCGATACCAAGATTTGTGTATAACAGAGATTCATTCCCAAAAAATTGTTAATAATACAGACTGAAAACAGGCATATAGTTTTAACAATAAAGCTAAACAGAGAAGGTAAAGTAGATCAAGCTAAATGGTGATATGAAAATCAAAATAATCTCAATCAGAACCAAATAACAATATAAAAACAACCATTTTTACATTTACCAAAATAATCTACCATAACAGGAGCCAAAAAAAGGTAAAAAGGAAAAACTAAAGGCCTAAAAAATCGATCCACATACAAAATGCAAACAATTGAAGAACAAATCAACAAAAAATCGTCAGATTCAAATGACCCACAAAGCAAAAAAAATCAGTATCTTAACCTGTAAGGAAGATGAATGCAATTGAATTAATAAACAGAATTATGCCATGAGCAATGCTAAAAAAGAAGTCTTTTTCTTCAAATTGTGAAATTTTGTTATCGAATTATTCTTCTGTGTTGTCTCTTAAGGAACTAAAGATGGGAAAAATGAGAGGTAAAAGAGGAAACCGAAAGCAAAGTCAAGAACGGGGGGAAGAAGAAAGAGAGGTTTTATGTGTGTGCAGTGTGTGTGAAAATTGGAAAGTCCATAATTCTTTGTTCAACCCCTTTACTATGTGAAAAGTTCTCGTCTCGTACGGCAACATCATATCCAAGTTATTGCTTATTCTTTTTTTGAGTAAATAGCAAAAATAAGCAGCTTATTTTTTAATTCTCTTTTTTCTTTGGTCCATTAAAATGGGGTCTTTATTTTTAATTTTAACTACGATTAATACAAAAATGGTTTCTTTCTATTTTTATTACTCGTTATAGAGTGTTATTGTGTTGATTCTGCAACAAATTGAGGGCTAAATTTTAATCCATTAAACTATTAATTGCATCAAATACATGAAATAGAAAGAAAAACGCATAAAATGATTCTCAAAATAAATTCATCTATTATGACTCGTCAAACTATTATAAGGAATTGAATTAAAAAAAGGAACATAAATGAGAAAAAAATTATTATCATAATTTAAATTTTCAACCTTATAAATAAAATTTCTTTTTAATTACTTATAGTAATTATTATTACTTTTTTAATTTTGATAGTTTTTGTGATTATATGGTACTTGGAGCATGAGACAATTTACACTCTCATTGACTTTATCCATCTGATTCGATGTTATCTTTCCACTTCACTAAGAAATGATCTCGACCAACTTACTATTGACTTATTATATACTCATCTTTCTCATTTACTAGTTTTCGCCCGTGCTATGC
>CAIGRQ010011533.1:0-13195 GCA_903798375.1 Fraxinus sp. D2006-0159
TTTTTTTTTTTTTTTTGGCGATTAGCAAGTGATAAATAATTATACAAACATCTGTAAAAGATGAAAGATATATTCCTTGCATTTAGAATGATGACTTTGACAAGGATTTATATTTATACTCATCATAAGCTATGTGGAGAGTAAAATAAACATGATTTCAGGGAGACTGGTTAAGTGCACACTCAAATTCTGCAAGTATACAAGTCCAGATCCTGGAGTTATTTGAGTAATTCACTGTTAAAATATGAATTATTTTAATTTGGTTTTGATATTGTTATTGTAGATCAAGATAGTAGTAGATGGTATCAGCTAAATACCATGAGAAGGTCCAACTGTACTTGTGCAACTCCTGATTTTTCCTTCTTAGGTCAATGTTTCAATCAAGATAAACATGCTCATGAAAACTAGTTTGAAAGTTGAGTAGCACTGTTAGTTAATATGTTGCAACTAAACTTGGTTTTGTTTAGGAATTCTCCTATGGTTTAGGGTGGGCGTGCATTGCTTTGGTGAAAAGAAAATCATGATACAATAGACATGCATACATGTTTAATTTCTTTAATAAGTTTTGTGCATTAATGCTTAACATTATTTTGAGAGAGCTGATTGTGATAGTTATTGATTGGCCATAAGTGAAATTATGCAAACTAGCCATCTCATCATTGTTATTGACTAGAAAAGTGCTTAATTTCGTGGTTGTAGTAAAGAAACTTGAGTTTAAAAGGTTAAAGTTCTTTGCATTAGCGTCTCTGGATGGTGATTTTGGATGAGGGAACATCAACTAGGTCACTTATTTAACATATAGAGCACTATGCAATTTCATCAAATGATGTTAGTTTTATTATGTGATTTTAAAGTAAGGCCTTGTTTGACATCCATTTTCATTTTCATTTTCATTTTTTTTCTTTCTTCATTTCAATCACACATTCTAAAAAAAAATAAAAAAATACTATACACAAATCTAAAACTTTTCATTACTTTTCAACCACACATTCTTCTATTAATCATTATTCCAGAATTCATTTTTTTCCCCAAAATGGATGTCAAACACAAGCTAAATCCCTGTTTGAGCCCTATTTTTACAAAAAAATACATTTTTTCAAAGCTCATTTTCAATCACACTTTCTCCCATAAAATAATTACACGTATTTCAAAAAAAAATTCTTACTTTTTAACTACGCATTCTCTAAAAATCACTATTCCATAATACATTCTAACCCAAAAATGGGGATCAAACGGGGGCTAAATTTCTGCTGTTTTCTTTTTTCTTTTTGTATTTTTACCACATTTAAATTATGTGCTAGCCTTACTGGATTTCTGTCTCTTTTGGTGATGAGAACATAGTTCAGTGAAATAATTATGGTGGTATGTTTTTGAGCACACTCTTATTTGATCAGACTTAAGAGCGGTGTATTTATTTTTGACTTCAAAAAATTTTACGTAATCAAAAAGTTCGAGTGTATTCGATATAAACTTTAAAAGACACAGTCTTCTGATTTTCAATGTAGACTTCGAGATTTTAAAGTCATGCGATATTTAATCATACTTTTTTGAAGTTTATGAAAGTCGCGGTTTATTCAAAATGCTATTGACTTTTAATGAATTATATAAAATTCTCTATGCACTAACTTTTGAGCACAAAGTACAAATACAAAATCTCACTTTTTTGGAAGACTTTCGCCAAAAAAAGGGGTTTGATTTTTGGATTATTCTCCCGGCACCCCTCCATTAGGGGGGCGCCACTTGGCGTTGTAGTCATCCTTGTAGTAAAGGATGAAGTAACTCTAGCATTGTCCTTGATTTTTTCCCTCTACAATATTTTCCTTTCTTCTTTCCTTCTACCAATCCCAGAGCCATGACTAATTACTAACTTTTTTGTATAAAAGGAATATTAATATTTCTTCTCTCTTCAATTTATTATTTTCTCCACTTTTATATTCCTCTTTCCATTTTTTCCTCTCTTTCATTGTTGCCCACATTTTCTATGAAACATAAAATCAATTTGTAAATTAAATTATTATAAGATTTTATTGAAAATTTTATTAATTTGTAGTAAAAGTTTTATGTATTGGTTGGTAGTTAATTTAATAACTTTCAATAGGTTTAGTTCTTGTTAAAGATTAATGTTTAGTCACTGTATAATATTTTCTAGATCTTTTCCCAGTAGTTTTTTTTTTCCTGTCTGGCCGCATGGGTTAATTGTGGGGAAGTTATTTTTTCTTTATCCTGATGAGCATTGATGCCTGTTCTTTTTATTTTTTGTGTGGAGTTGTTTTGTTACGACTTCAATTATTTCACTTATAGTCTGTATCGTGTTATTCTGACTATTATAAATAATTATTTTTTCATTGAAGTCTATAAAAGTTCACGATAGTCTATAAAACTTCCATGAAAGTCTTTAATACATTGGTAGAGTCTATAAAAGTCAGTTCATGAACCTCACAAAAGCTAGTCACTTAAAAAAGTTATATCATACTACAGGAACTCTCACAATGAGGGTCATTGAGTTCAAATAGAATACTTTTGTCATTTGGATCTTTATTGACTATATTCTACCCAATCAGGACTATCATCCATGTATCTATCAATTTCTGTTTTGAGTGCTGAAGATAAAGAGTTCTAGTATTTTTGTCTTCCTTGTCTCATGTTTCAGAGTTGATGCTTAAAGCGACCTTTCTCTATCTCTCTCTCTCTGGGGTGTGTGTGGGTGGGGGTGTGTTTGGAAGGAGGGAAGGGTGGGTGAAGCTATAGAAGTATCAAGAGTCCAACAGTGCAGAGAGAATTTACAGAAGTACAAATAGAACAAATTATACAGTAATAATAATAAACCACTTCCAAGTGGGAGAAAGTAATAATATATTGGATAAATATTCCTGACTGTGATTAGACCTTAGACTAACTCTTTGGAGCCTTAGCCATTGTCCACCTGCCGCTTTATTAACTGTTTGAAGTATTTTTAATGCAGTTATCTTTGATTTAATAAACCTGAATGAATACGATTGGAAAAAAAAATCGTACTCTTGTTTATGCATATATGAGAATGGAGTTTCTAGGCCACACTAAGAGGCAATATTCACACAATAAGCCTTAGATGTTTTCAATTTTATATTGCATTCGTGCTGACAAGAAATATTTAGTTTTAGGGAAGAAGGTGTGACAAGAAGTATTGTGGGGCTTCCGTTTATCATTTACATTGGTGTTGTGGAGTTGTTGGGTAGGGATGTATATCTTGTTTTAACAAAGCATTTGCTCTAAATTCAAACCGATTACAACTTCAGTTTGTAATGGGCTAGTTTGGCTATTTAGCATTATTTTCAGTTTGCCATGTAGGCAAATTAACTTTTTATCTTGTGCACCAGAACTGACTAGTTTGGAAAGATACTGCAGTAAAATCGCTCTTCTGGACTAAATGTTGATGATCGCTATGGTCCTGAATCTCCTGGTGCATATTGTGCTTATGTTCTTATTTGTTGACTGATTCCTTCCTTTGTTTGCCTTCTACTTTATTTCTTTAATTCTCGTGGACTCTGGTTAACATTATAATCTGGTATGTTGTCATCCATATTTCTATGAGCTTCATATATCAATTTACTTTTTCGTAGTTGATTACTTGCGTAAGACTTACTGGCAAATACTTCTTCTTTCTATATAAAATATGTTTGCTGTATGTTTAGGCCTTTAAATAAGCTGTCTATAACTCTTAGTTACTTGTTTGGGAAAAGTATTCTAGAATCTAGCATAGCCCTCAGTTGTAATATATTAAGAGTTCAACACACAAGTGGGTGACAGTGAGTGCCAGCTTGTGTTCTTTGTTTTATGAGTTTGGTAGTTCTACAGTTAGCGTGCTATAACTTGACTGAAATTATACAGGAATTAAAAAAAAAAAAAACTTGAAAGAGTTTCAGGATTTATGTTGTTAACCTAAATTTTATAGGTGGATCTCAGAGTTTATCTCAAACCTGATTTATAAAATGCTCCTTACTTTATTTGCTCGTCTAAAGAAATTGCACAGATGTTGGGTCAAGATCCTTTTTTGTCCATATGATGTTTTTTTCTCTCTTTCAAATTTTTAAGACAATAGAGAAACATACCCCAAAAATTTAATGACGTTGATAAATTTCTATGTATATTTGCTTTTATATACTTCACTTTGTGTTTTCTACAAGCTCAGGATTGGTTGAACCTGAGCTGAACTCCTATTTAAATAGAACCCCACTCTCTGTGTCCGCATGTCTTAAGTAGTCTGATTGGAACGTGGTCGTAGCAGCATTGTGGTTTTTCTTTCTGGATTTTCCAACGGGTGAAGAATGGGTTTCTTATTCTTATATCTTAGCTTTTCTGGTTTGGCCAATAAATTACGTTTCGAAGTGTTCTTCCATGTTTATCATTTAGCAGGAGTGTGAGCTCTTGTGCCAGGTTTTATCATTCAGGTACATCCATACATGCCCAAAATTTTTATAAAACTTAACCTTCAAAAGAGAGACCGAATTTTTTTTCCATGTGGAGTCAGTTGATTTGATCTTCATTACCCTCTAGTTAAAAATTGGTCACTGTAACTCTATTTAATTGCTACTCAACTTTTATGTATCATAATTTGCAACATAACTCACTGCCTAACTGAAAGGTGCAGAAGCTTGCATTCTCTCTCAGTGCACTTAGTATACTGGTTTACAAGATTTTTCTTTCCTTCTTTCCATTAAAAAATTGGCCCTTTGTACAGTGGCTTCTGTAATCATGTAGACGTTGAAGAATTTACAGAAGAAAAGAAAGAGTCTCTTTTGGTCAGACGTCATGGTAAAGGTGCTGATTTTGTTCGTGCACTGAATGAGATCATTGATTGCTTTGATAAACTGAAGAAACAGAGTCAAGATATCAGTGCTAATTGTACTGATGAAGTAAAGATGATGAAAGAAAATAATTCTGCAGAATCCTCAATCAAATCGGGATCAAAGGAAGATGCTGCATTTACACTTAAGTCACATCTGAAGACACGTGTTTCTTCTGGAGCAACACATGATTTGAACTTTCTAACTGAAGCTGCTGTAGCTGCTGCAGCAGAAGATGGTCTGCACGATGAGGACATGCGCTTAGAGGATTCTGGTGCTAATTGTACGCATACAGATAAGCCTTCGTTGATGACTTACTCTACAAGAAGCAATGTTGAAGTAAGCCTACCAGAAAAAGGTGTATCAGAGCGGAGGACATCTGCACGAAGGTCTAGAGGTTCATCAAGGATTGGTCCCCAAGACATGACATTGTCTTCTAGCAACAATACTAGGAGCTCTCGTCGTGTGGTTACCAATGCATTGCGGGATACATTTCTGAGAAGAAGTAAAAGGATTATGAAGTTGCCTGATGATACTGATGGACATGAAATGGACTCATCTGCTTTTGTATCAAATGATAATGATGATGAAAATGATTCTGATACGGTGACGGTCTCTGATAATCTTAGCTGCGATGACAGCAGTACTTTAGACTCTGGCTGCAAACCAAAGCAACCTGAGTCTGTTGTTGATAACTGTGAAGGGGAAACTGAGTTAAATGATAGGCTTGACTTTCAAACTAATACTGTCATCATTAAAAAGAAACGGAAGCCAAATCGGAAAAGACACGGCAATGATACAGCTGACTTGGTAGCTAGATTAGACCAAGTAATTTCTGAGGCTGAGATGCAGAAAATTGAACACATTTTGCCTAGTCATAATGGGAAATCAGCCGAAAAATGTACAAAGGAAGATGGTGATGAGCACTTACCACTAGTGAAAAGAGCCAGGATTCGTATGGGCAGACCATCACCTTCTGGGGAGGAGCCAGGTTCTTTGGCATGTATGGAGGAAAAATTGTTGGATGTTTCTAAAAGCCTTACAATGCAGTCCCCTGGGCCCTTGAATTCCATGGAAGATGGTTCTGCGGATAGCAAGCCTGTTTATGTTGAAGGAGATTCAGATAATCTCTCTGTATTCGATTCAAATCTCTCTAGGAAGCCTCAGAGTTGGGAATCCAGAAAGAATTTTGTCGATGGTGAAGCTGCCTTACCTCCATCAAAACGCCTACACCGTGCCTTGGAGGCCATGTCAGCTAACGCAGCTGAAGATAGTCCAACAGTTTCGGAGGGTGGTCTATCAACGGTGAATACGTCTGCTAATGGTAATGGATGTTGTTGTAGTTCGCCTGGGGGCTGCCCTGAGCTGTCAATGGTGAGCGGAGTAGATATCCAACCTATAGCAGGGACTGCGGAAGGTGCTGATGGTATATGTATGAAAGATTCCTTACACAACCAGAATGCAAAATTCAATATCGTGGAACCAGATCTAAAACCAGATTCACCTAATACTGGTGAAAAACATGCTCATTTAGACTGCACTAGTTCTACTGATCATTGTGAAACTGAGTGTTCTGAATTGGCCGAACCTTTTAAGGGATTTCATGCTGATATTACCCAGAGTTCAGATACTATCTTGGTGGAAGAAATTGCTGTAGGTTCACCACAAAATGACGCTGATGTGTATCTGGACAAAGGGTGTAGTAAAGGTGATAAAACATCTGAGATGCAGAACCTTTTATTAGCTGAAACAAATCAAGAGAATAGAATGTAAGCTATATTATTTATGTGGCCTATGTTTCTTCCACATTTGTCTCTTATTCTTTACCTTGCTTATTAACTGTCCGTGTTGTACTTCCGCAGGCCTGAGCTTGAGAAAGAATCAGCATTAAAGGATCCCTTTGCAACTCCAATGAAGGTTATGACCGATAGTCGTAGTCAACAATTATCTCATTCTAATTCTTCTTTCGATGATCATCTGCACAAGAAAACTGTCTCATTCACTCGGACATCTTCATCTGTGACTGATGGGCTGGATTCTGTTGGACGGGCATCTCCACCCAGTTCGGCCATACGCAACATGTCTAAAACAGAAAAAAATAGTTTTCTTGAAAGTAATAGTCGTAGTCCTAATGTTTTATTGCCTCTTGACAAAGCTAAACTAGCTGGCAAGTCTAGCAGCGAAGGAGAAGCTAATAATGCTCTGTCATCCTTTGAAACCATTCTTGGATCATTGACGAGGACAAAAGAAAGCATAGGTCGAGCAACACGCATAGCTATTGATTGTGCAAAATTTGGTTTTGCCACGAAGGTAGAATTCTTCCTGGTTTTAAATCTTGCAGTCCCATGTATAATTTGAATGTCAAAAGCCTTTTTTCCTTACAAACCTGTGTTCTGTAGTTTGACTTTTGGATGTATGATAATCAATCCATACATATAAAACTCTTTCTATTCTGGTGTTTAGATGGCCAGCAAAACAATAAAGCTATCTCGGAAATAGTTCCTCTTAGGCGCAATCCATTAGCTTATCTTCATCCTGCACACTTGGCATCGTTTACCTATGTTTTCCCTAGGACAATGCATCCTACATACTGTACTTTTTGTGCTTGTTCTCTTGGAGAAAAGGAAAGACTATATCAACGCTTATGTTTTTACATCAATTTGTTAGGTAAATGTTGTACTGTAGAATGATTATGAGTATCAAGTTAAACTTATTTGTCAGAAAAACTATAAGAAAGGCTCAACATGAGAGATTCACATATTTCTTTAAGATTTATTTTTCCGAGCTCCAATTGGAACTCTAGGTTGCATTATTATCTAGTGAAAAATGGGCATAGGCTGTTGCTATGAACAAACTCTTGACTCAAGATGGTATAACATCTGCATTAATGCTCCCTTCTGATTAGGCAATTTTCCGGCACTAGATCTACATGAATGGATTGTTTTTTGTTTTGTAGTGCTGCACAAATTATTTTACTATATCAAGTAAATTTTCTTGGATTAATTGCTTCCTAGTCAAGAGTGTCATTTGTTGTATGCGCTAATATGATTGCTCAAAACTAACCTCTCTCCTCTTAGGTGGTTGAACTTCTGGCCCGAAATTTGGAAAATGAGTCAAGTTTGTCCAGAAGAGTGGACTTATTTTTCCTCATTGATTCTATCACGCAATGCTCTCGAGGCATGAAAGGTAATACATATATAACCATATTCTGGTAGTTTTGCTAATTGTGATGATGGATTATACCTCAGCTGCGAAATATATACATGGGATTGATTATGCTGAAAATGAATTGCAATCTTCAGGTGATGGTGGCATATATCCGTCAGCAATCCAACCACTATTGCCACGCTTATTGTTTGCTGCTGCTCCTCCTGGTAGTTCTCATGAAAATCATAGGCAGTGTTTGAAAGTAAGCAATAAAATGTCCCATTTCTGATTTAATATTTGACCCTCACTAGTCATGCATAGACGCAAGTGCTTCATATTCATATTGCAGGATCATTGTCACCAGTGATAGTCCATCACAAATGACAAATGACTGGCTTTCTCAAACTAAAAACACTTCGAGTATATTTAGCCCCCGTTTGACACCCATTCTCATTCTCATTTTTTTTCTCTTTCTTCATTTCAACCACACATTCTCCAAATAAAATAATATCACACACAAATCTAAAATTTTTAATTACTTTTCAATCACACATTCTTCCATCAATCACTATTTCAGAATTCATTTCAAACAGGGGCTTAATGTTTTCTCTCTCTAAATTGTTTATTGCATTAACTATTAGCACAAAACTGAAGTAACTCATATAAAATCGACATTTCATTATCAGAATTCCAAATTTTAAGCATATTCTTTACTTTTGACCACAAGTTCGCGACTTCAAATTAAGTGAAACTATATTTTGAATTTTTTATTTCCAACTATGAATGCATGATTTTAAATTCTGAGTGTAATCATTTCATTTTGAGAGTACATACATAATGTTTGAAAATTGCCAAACGACTTTTTGCAATATTCTGTTTCATGGATGCACTGAAGTCATTGCTTTCTTTCTGTTGTTTGCTAAATAGGTTCTGAGAGTCTGGCATGAGAGAAAAATTCTTCCAGAACCCATAATTCGCCACCACATTCAGGAGCTTGATGCCATTAGCAATTCATATCTTACTGGGGCATCCTCCCACCGACCTTTAAGAAATGAAAGGGCTTTTGATGATCCTATTAGACAAATGGAGGGTATGCCAGTTGATGAATATGGAAGGTAATTTTTAATGCTTTCTTCTCGAACATATCACACGTCCCTACAATTTAAAGAAGTATGATTCCACTTCTAAATAGAGAGTGCTATTTCTGGACCATCAGTAATGAGTTTCATCTCGTGGTACAGCAATTCTAGTTTTCAGCTGCCTGGTTTTTGTATGCCTCCAATGCTAAGAGATGAAGATGGAGGAAGTGATTCTGATGGAGAGAATTTTGAGGCTGTCACTCCTGAGCATGATGCTGAAAATGTTGATGGAGAAAGGAATCCGGTTCCTGCAGTTGAGAAGCATAGACATATCTTGGAAGATGTTGATGGGGAGCTTGAAATGGAGGATGTGGCTCCCGCTTGCGAAACCGAAATTAATTCCATTAGCAATATTACTGGAGTGGGTAGTGAACTGATGTCAAATCATGAATCTGATAATCATTTTGGGGCTTCATTTGCTCCTCCACTCCTTAAAGACATACCACCATCTCCTCCTCGGCCCAGGTCTCCATGTCCTCCAGCTTTACCGCCTGCAATGCCTGATTCGGTTTCTCATGGTTCTGATTGGAAGCTTAATTCAAGTTTTCAGGTCTGTTCTGGTCCTGGATATGATATTCCTCTACGAGATAATATTATTGATTCTAATTCCCAATTTGATCTGTGATTTATGCAGAAGACTGAAAGAAATATCCAGGACCCTCTTGCAAAGGAGTCTATCTTGCCAAATATTAGTCGGACAACCTCCGATGCTGTGCATCATCATTCTCATGACACAAGAAATTTTGAAACTCAGATGCCAAGGATGTCTGACTTCACTAATTCGTGTTCTTTCAGCAGTCAACCTGGCTCCCATCCATCTGCACGAGCCTCTAATACTGTATTGTCAGCTGATAGCGCTTTCAACAAGGGTTTTCATCTGCGTCCACCTCACCCTTCTCCAACAAATCAGTTCTCGTTTATCCAAGATCAGCGAATGCAGTCCCGGAGGGATGCCCCTGTCCATTCCTATCATAACAGATTTCCTGCACAAAATGCTGGAAATGATAATTTTTACAGAGATCACGACAGAATGAAGTTTGCTTCTCGTGATAATATTGGAGAGTACTGGAGGCCTCCATTCCCTTCCGTCTCTGGTGAATAAAGTTTTCTCCCCTGTTATTAGATCAGCTTTAGCTTTGCATTATTTTATGCTTGGGTTTTGTTAATCAGAATCTTCTAATATATTGTAGGTCCATGCTATCCTGAAAGTGGCAGGATGCCTCGTGCACCTATGTCTTACAACGGTCCGCCTTGTGAGCCACCATTACCTAACAATAGGTGGGCCTGCCCTCCCCAGCCTATTAATCACAGGCAATTTATTCATTACAGACAACCTTCTGAAGGTCCAATTCCTGTGGCAAATAGAGGTTTGTCCTCGTTTCTGTTATCTGTTGGAAAGAAATAGATTTGATGTTATCAAACATTCTGCAGGTTCATTATTCCTCATTGAATGTGATTGAGATTGAAGTTAGTGTGCAATGTGGTCGTCTTTGGTCTCTCTGAAAGTTCACTCTGAATCGTTATCAAATTAAGTGAAACGTAAATATTATTGACATTTCCTGTGCATAGGCTAACAATATTACATGGGGTCTTCTGCGGCACCCTTTGTGCAATGAATTTTTGATCTTCGTCTACTTTTTTATTTGATTAAAAACATTTACAAGAAGCTTCATTAGTTAGAGCACTTGTTCTTATATCAATTAGGATAAACTGAAAATAGTGCAAAGCAGTTGTGTACTTAGCTTCTAACGCAAATAATTATAGGTAGTGTGCTAAAAGCACCTGAGAACTATGCTTGAAGTGCCTCTTCTAAGGCATTCATGAGCACCCCTAAGAGTTATGCCTTGACTTTTGTAGCTCCAAGCCCCGAGACATGAGTCTCTAGGCTGCTGAAACACGCACCACTTAGTCATTCCTTTTCTAGGCTTTTTCATAGGGCCTCTACTTTTTTGGGCTGGTTTTTCTGTAGCTCAGAACATGTAATTGCTTTGGGGAGTCGTTTTGCGTGAAAAACTAAAAGAAAATAATTGGAGATAGTGAAGAGAACTATCAAAGATCTAGTTCGTGCTATAGCCCTCTAGTCTTACAACTGATATGTGATCCCCCTTCCCAAGTGAAGATCAATGTTATCAAAATTGGACCAGACCACCGGTCCAACTGGAAAACCCAGGAACTGGACCATAATCCGGTCACTTCACGTGTTATTAACCATTTATAGGAAAACAGGTCAAATAATCACTAAATAGATGCAACTCCTCCAATGGCAGCATTAATCTTCCAATATGGGATATAGAGAAGTATTCATTTGCCTAAAAGCCATTTTTTAGATTTTTACCTCATTCTTTCAATTTACACGATTGTGGGCTCCAACAGAGTAAATTGTCACCACATTCTTTTCATTCATTTGATTTTTTAAATTTAACTTAAACTGCACTTTATTAGTAGCATAATAATGCTAGATACCCTTTTCTATACCTTCAAATTATTCAATTTTAACAAAGCAAATTATTTGGACATTGATTGTTAGTTTTTGAAGTGTTAAAACTAGTTGTAGAATGATAAGTCTAATTATCTAACATAGATTTGAGCTTACTTTGAATTATTACTATGAAAATTTAAAATCTATTGTTGTTATAGTATTTTATATTCTCTGTGTATTATTTTTTGCATCCAGTTTTTTCCTCTATTGAACTTTTTGACCCTTGACACTTTACCTTTCTGGGTCGATGTCTGGTTCTGTTTTCAAAACATTGGTGAAGATGCAAGTTTTTCAGGGGATAAATTAGTTTCTTTTGTATATTTCATGCTGCTGTCTTTCTTTTTAGTTTCTTTTATGTGATTTTTCTTTTGATTTAACTTTTAAAGTCAAAGCAAGCAAAATACTTGAATGGTTGCTCAGTTTTACATTTGTATTGGACTCTTTTTGTTCTACTTGTGGATTAATATTAGTCTTGTTATGTGATTATACTTTGTTAAGTTATTAATTTATTATTGATACCCTGTTTATCTATTTATATTTCTAGATGCAGATTAGACTTTTGATTTTACGGTTTAATATTCGCACGCCTATGCATTTTTAAATTTAATGTAGTAATTGTTTACTTGTGCCATGCATGGAGTTAGTTAAACTACAGGGGAGTTGTTTTAATTTGTTTGGTGTTTCAGGTCCTAACTTTTGGAGGCCAAGACGAGCCATCTGACAGAACTGTATCATGAAGTGGTATGTTGCTGCATCCTCTTTACATGTTGGTTTTGAGTATCCATTTGCGTATCCTTTTTTTTTTTAATTTGTAGAATGTGTTTTATAGGGATAAACTCTTTTTCTATCTGGGAGCCATGGCGTGCTGTAAAAAGTCATCTCGTGATTGACAACTCGCCATTTGTAAAAACTATGATGCCGCTATGGCCCGAAAGGAAAATTATGCAAGCTCGTCTTGCAACTGTATATATGTTACCATTCCTTCTGCAGTTACCAAATGAAAAGATAGATTTAGTTTGGTGGGAGATGTGATGGACCCCTAGGCTGTCGACTTTTATGTATTTTTTTTTCTTGAATCTACAGTTTTGTTTGGTGTAACAATATTACTTTTTTCTTGTAGTTTTGGTTTGCCAACATTTTAGGCCGATTGTTAGTGCTTTTTTACCTGTACATTTTGAAGACTTGTTTAACTTCTCTACTTGAGAATGATTTATTTGAAAATACATTTTGGCCACTATTTATTTGCCATTTTAATGTTTGGAATAATATTTTTCTGAAGAATGTGGGGGTTAAAAATGAAGAAAAAATTTTGGGTTTGTGTAATATTATTTTATTAAAGAATGTGTAGTTGATAAAGAGAAAAAAATGAATTACAAGTTTAATGGAGGCCAAATAGGGGTTAACTCATGTATTTATATCTAGCTCCTTTATTTAACAATGTAATCAATAGAGAATAATTTAATATATCATTACAAGGACAGAATATATATATATATATACACACACACACACACAACTAAGAGATCTAAATAAGGAAAAGAGAATCCCTCTAATTACAGTATAATTATATACGCTAACGCTTCCCTTCAAGTTGGAGCATAGATATT
>CAIGRQ010011589.1:0-17277 GCA_903798375.1 Fraxinus sp. D2006-0159
TACTTAAAATTTTGACAATTTTTTTACAAATAGCCACTTGGCGGCCCCCTATTGATGGGATGCCTACGGCAGGTACCCAAGTGGCGATTTGTCAAAAATATTGTCAAAGTCGTTGGTACAATTAGAATTATTCAATAAATCGTTGACATGTTTCACAGTGACTATTCGGTCATACAAATATTAACATGCATACACACTGCCCAGTTGTCATCCATATCCATTTCAGTCAACATCTTGAATCGCATTTCCTGCTTTTAGCCATTAGGTTTAATAATAACATTTTAATCGAGTAAAACTCAAAATTTGCTTCCTCCTCCTCTATATATGCAGCGTGCTCTCGATCCAATCTTCAACGGTCTTAATGGCTTTTCAGTTTCTCTGTATTATTTCCCTTCTCATTTTCCTCTCTCTACCATTTTCTTCCCTCTCTGAAACCGAGAAATGCAATCCACAAATTAAAAAAATGAGGCGGGTCCCGCATGGGACCCGCCTCATGTGAGGAGGGCTGGTTGCCAGGCCTTTTACAGGCCTGGCAACCAAGCTTAATTCATTCGGTCATACAAATATTAACATGCATACACACTGCCCAGTTGTCATCCATATCCATTTCAGTCAACATCTTGAATCGCATTTCCTGCTTTTAGCCATTAGGTTTAATAATAACATTTTAATTGAGTAAAACTCAAAATTTGCTTCCTCCTCTATATATGCTGCGTGCTCTCGATCCAATCTTCAACGGTCTTAATGGCTTTTCAGTTTCTCTGTATTATTTCCCTTCTCATTTTCCTCTCTCTACCATTTTCTTCCCTCTCTGAAACCGAGAAATGCAATCCACATGACAAAGAAGTCCTTCTGAAAATCAAAGAATCCTTTAACAACCCCTACCATTTAGCCTCATGGGATCCAAAAACAGATTGTTGCAAATGGTATGTGGTCGAGTGTGACCGAGAAACCAATCGAATCAATGATTTCCACCTCTTCGCAGCCAATGTCTCCGGACAAATTCCGCCGGAAATTGGAGACCTCCCTTATCTTGAATCATTAACCTTCCATAAAATCACTAATCTCACCGGAAATATACCTATATCCATTCTCAAACTCACTAAGCTCAAGTCGCTTACTATAAGCTGGACTAATATTTCTGGTCCTATCCCTTCGTTTCTTAGCCAGCTTAAAAACTTGACATTTCTTGATTTGTCTTTCAACGATTTTTCTGGTTCAATCCCTTCTTCACTTTCCCAACTCAGAAGCCTTGGTGGGATTCGTTTAGATCGGAACAAACTCACCGGAAGTATACCGGAGTCATTCGGGAATTTGACACCGACTCTTCAGTATCTTTATCTCTCCCACAACCAGTTAACAGGGACAATTCCGAGGAGTTGGGGTGATTTGAACTTCACTTTAATTGAGTTATATAGAAACAGGCTCCAAGGGGACGTATCATTCATGTTTGGGAAGAACAAGACTATTGAGATTCTTGATTTGAACAGGAACATGTTGCAGTTTGATATCTCGAATGTTGTATTCCCAGACAGCTTGACATTCTTGGACTTGAACCATAATAGGGTCACGGGGAGTCTTCCGCAAGGATTAACTCAATTGAGTTTGCAGGGCTTCAATGTGAGTTATAATGGACTCTGCGGTCCAATTCCACGAGGTGGGAGGTTGCAGGAGTTCGGGTACACTGCGTATTTCCATAATAGATGCTTGTGTGGAGAACCATTGCCAAATTGCAAATGATCTGCAGTAATCTAATGAGATAATTGCTCAAAGTTTTA
This sequence comes from Fraxinus sp. D2006-0159, assembly GCA_903798375.1. Taxonomy (NCBI): domain Eukaryota; kingdom Viridiplantae; phylum Streptophyta; class Magnoliopsida; order Lamiales; family Oleaceae; genus Fraxinus; species Fraxinus sp. D2006-0159. The sequence goes on from CAIGRQ010011589.1 coordinate 1,779, forward strand.
AATTGTATATGTTCAGGCTGTTAGCTTCCTCGTCTGCTATAGCAGCAGCGACTTGTAATAATTTGATGCAATGAAATAAGATTACACTTAGCAGCGTGCTTTTAAATATTCTTGCGTGCGAAGGGCATATTTGGTATGCATGACTGTATAAACGTGACTAGGACATATGGATACATGCAACAATTATTTGAGTTACACTTCATAAGTTACTTAGTTTTTAGATGAGTTGTCAGAAAAGAACTAAACACAAAAGGCGTTTCATTGGTGACAAGTTGTCATCCATTATCCATTTTAGTCAAAATCATGATTCAACTATTAGACTTCAGCCATTTGTTTAAACAACTTGTTGTTTTACTGAAAGTCAAAATTTTCTACCTCCTCCTAGTCCTAGATATGGTCATTGTACTTTGCTTCAATCTTCAGCTCTCTTTCATGGCTCAACTCAATTTCCAGTTTCTTTGCATTATCATTTCTCTGTCTCTACCATTGTCCTCTCTGTCAGAAAGATGCCATCCACATGATAAAAAAGTCGTCCTGAAAATCAAAGAATCCTTTAACAATCCCTATGCCTTGGCCTCATGGATACCAGATACTGATTGTTGTCACTGGTATGTGGTGGAGTGTGATCGGATAACTAATAGATCTACTGTTTCCACCTCCTCGATGTCCATGTCTCTGGCCAAATCCCGGAAGAAATTGGCGATCTCCCTTATCTTGAATCTTTGACTTTCATGAAATCACTAATCTCACAGGAAATATTCCTGCATCCATTGTTAAACTCACAAAACTCAAATCGCTTACTATAAGCTGGACTAATATTTCTGCTCCTACCCCTTCATTTCTTGGCCAGCTTAAAAACTTGACATTTCTTGATTTGTCTTTCAACAGTTTTTCAGGTCCAGTCCCTTCATCACTTTCTGAACTTCGAAAACGGGATTCGTTTAGACCAGAATAAACTCACTGGAAGTATACCGGAGTCATTCGAGAATTTGACACCAAGTCTTCAGTATCTTTATCTCTCTCACAACCAGTTATCAGGGACAGTGCGGAGTTGGGGTGACTTGAACTAGGGACAGTGCCGAGGAGTTGGGGTGACTTGAACTTCACTTGGATTGAGTTATATAGAAACAAGCTCGAAGGGGACATATCATTTATGTTAGGGAAGAACAAGACCATACAAATTCTTGACTTGAACAGGAACGTGTTGCAATTTGATATTTCAAATGTGGAGTTGCCAAACAGCTTAAGATTCTTGGACTTGAACCATAATAGGATCACGGGGAGTCTTCCGGAAGAGTTAACTCAATTGAGATTGGAAGGCTTCAATGTTAGTTACAACAGACTCTGTGGTCCAATTCCACAAGGAGGGACGTTGCAAAACTTCGAATACACCGAGTATTTTCACAATAGATTCTTGTGTGGAGCACCATTGCCAAATTGCAAATGAAAATGATCCTCGTTATTTGGATAATTGCTCAAGGTTTTAAGTTGAACCTATTCTGCTGTTGGCTTACTCATCTGCCGCAACAGCTTGTAATAGTTTTACGGGATGAAATAAGGCATGATATTAAATATTCTTAAAGTGCATGATTGGTACACAGCGTTGAACATATTCAGCAATTTTTTTCCAGGATTTGACCGGAAAGATTAGTCGAGATGAGGTGAAGATCATTGACGTGATTGGTTTCAGGGTCACAATCCACCGCTTACCAATGGCAACAATCGGAGTCTGGATCCCACAAGGTCAAGATGTTGACTAAAATGGATAATGGAATACAAACTTGGACATATCATGCTAGGGCCAACAACTTGTGAAATGAAAATGCGTATTCTACTTACTACTGAATTGAGTATAAATGCATGATCGTAGAGATGTAGACCCTGGTTTCGAGTCGTGCCCAACCTAATTGAGTATAACTGCATGATCGTAGAGGTGTATACCCCAAGTCGCGCCGTAGTCTAAGACGCCTGGTTTACACCCCTAGCCATAACTCAAACTAATTCCAAATAGAAGCAAATAGTTGATTGAGCATTTCAAACAAGTGGCCTAGTATAATATTATTCTTATTAATCACACTGCAGTAGAAAGTATAACATAGAATTTTATTACATAACATCTAGTTTTAGAAATCATTTAATTGCAGGCAGGCAATGGAGCTCCACACAGGCATTTGTTGTGGAAATAAGAACTAACATCAAAGCTTTGCAATTTCCCACCAGCAGGAATCTGACCACATAACCTGTTATAACTAACATTCAAGAACTGCAAATTCAATTTTGTCAGATCCTGTGGCAGACTCCCACTAATCATATTGTGATTCAAATCCAATGATGTTAAGCTGTCGGGAAATTGCACGTTCGACAGATTGAACTCGAACATGTTCCTTGAGAAATTTACTATTTGGACAGTCTTGTTTCTGCCAAACAAGAATGAGATGTCGCCTATAAGATTATTTCGCGAAAAGTCGAGCACAGTGAAGTTCAAGTCACCTAAAGATTTTGGGACTGAACCTGTGAGGTTGTTGTGGGAGAGATAGAGATCAGGTACTTTTCCGGTGAACTTTCCGAAGGATTCTGGGATGGTTCCAGTGAGTCTGTTCCGGTCTAAGTGAAGGGCGTCGAGGTTTTGGAGTAGGGACAGTTCAACCGGGATTGAGCCGGTTAGGTCATTGAATGATAAGTCTAGGAAGGTTAAGTTCTTGAGTTGAGTAAAGAATGTAGGGACCGGACCGGATAGGTTCGTATAACTAAGTCTAAGCAATTTGAGATTGGTTAGTTTAGCGATAGCTGACGGAATTCGGCCGGTTACATTGGTAAGTTTTCGGAATACTAAAGTTTCGAGATAAGGGAGGTCTCCGATGGCAGCAGGAATTTGGCCAGATATGTTGGCGGAGAAGAGATTGAATGTAACAATCCGGTTGTTATTGGGGTCACAATCGACAACATACCAATCACAACAATCTGTGTTGGGATTCCATGACGCCAATTGATAAGGGTTGTTTAGGGCTTGTTTGATTTGTAAGAGGACTTTTTTGTCGTCTGGATTGCACCTTTCTGTGGCTGAGAGAGAGAAAAATGGCTTAGACAGAAGTATGAGACAATAAAAAGTAAGAATGACAAAATTTGAGTTCTTCATTTTCTGAAAATGGCCCTAAATTGATCCAGATTTTGGTTGTAGAGTCAGCTATATGTGTATTTATATATAGACGTTATGTTGTATGAACAAGATTTTCTTTGAGATTACGCGCCGCAATTTAATGTCCAACATTTGACTAATGCTAAGATGTTTACTCATATTGAAGAGGACAACTGTTTTGGTAGGAGAATTGACCCTTTCATTCCCTTTTGATTTGCAATTAGCTTAGGCATGTTAGTTCATCGGACGGTTGCATGACACGTTTTGACACCTAGAAATAGTTATAGTAATCAATAACTCGACTCGTTTGAAATAATTTCTACTTATACTTCAGTCATCATAGATCGACATCTTCTAATGAAAAAATCGCTTTCAAAAAATTATTCGCAAGCTTTTAAAAATAGCCTTTTAGTCTCAAATTGTTTTAGGCTTTTAAAAAAATTGTGTTCTAATTTCTATCAATATCAATTGCATGATTCCTTTTTATACAATTCAACTCCCCCAAGTAGTTCATGAAGTGGAAATACTTGGTTGACTTGTTCTCCGATGTGATCTTAAATTTAAATTATATGACACCGGAGTAAGGCCTCAACCTCATCTTAATCATCTAAGAATTGATTACATTCCTTAGTCTAGAAAATATATTTATTTAAAAATATACGGGAGCAACATGAAATTAGAAATGTACCAAGATATAGACCCATTCGTGTCCATTGGGTCTCAATTTGGACTATTAGTTTTATTCATACATCTCGATATCTATGCTGTGCTAATCCTCGAAGAGTGGTTGAATTTGGAACTCTATTCTCAATGTATACCCCATTATTAAGTTTGTAGTGTATTTTTGTCTTTCGGTACGAACTGCATAGTGTTTTGATAAGGAAATAAGAAATTAAAATTGATGTTAAACATTTATTTATAAAATTCCTAATAGAATAAAGGGAAAATTGCAGCAACGGTCCTTAATATTTTCAATTTTTGTAGGTTTTACCCTAATCTTTTATTTTGTGCCAGCGAATGTCCCTAACATATCATAAATAAGCAGTTGGAGTCCAAATGGATGTAAAGACCATTAGTTGACCGAGAAAGTCAATTTTTGATTAATCTTGACCAAATTAAAAGGGGCACAATGGTGAGTTTAAAATTATCACATTAAATAAATAAAAAACCAAAGGAAAAAATGGTTTCTTCTTCACCCTCAGCTTATCTCCCATAACTGAAAATCAATCACCAATATCGGTCAGTACTAGGGCTGTCCGTGGTCCGGTTTGGTTCGATTCTGCTCGGTTCCAAAATTTTCGGGTATTTAATAAATGGACTGTCAGGTCTAAATATAATTATGGAACCGTTCAGGTTCGATTCCGTACCATAATTAAATTTTTTAACATTTACAACAACATTACGTAAATATAACTAACGACATTTCATTCGTAACTTTTACAAATTAACGTAACTCAATTAAAAAATATATAAATAACTAACTATCGAATAACATTAATTCAATGCATACAAATACCAAAAAGTAGATATTAATTCTATGTTTTTGAGGGTTTTTATTGGGCTTTTTAGGCTGGGGCCTTTTGTTAGTGGCACATAATATTTTCTGCTCAATGGAGTGGATTGGTTTTTTTTATTTATGGCCCCTAAAAAATTGAGGCTCGAGGCTTAAAATTATGAAATGATCTGATTTATTAATTTGTTAATTTATTTAGAAAAAAATAAAATAATTTAATTAATTCAATAAAAAAATAAAAAAATTATTTAGNGTGTTGGATTGGGTCGGTTCCAATCGGGTTTGTATGTATTGAGCTAAATTGGAATTGGTAAATTGGTAATTGAATGTTTTTATTTATGAAATGATTTTATTTATTTAATTAATTTGTTAATTTATTTAGAAAAAAAATAAAATAATTTAATTAATTCAATAAAAAAAAAATTATTTAGTTTCGATTCTTCGATTCTTGGTCTAGACCCGAGATCCGACCCAAACCCACCGGTTCTCGATTCGGGTACCCGTTCGAATATTTAACTTACGAAGAATTGCTCGGTTTGGTTTGGGACTTTTGGACACCCCTAGGCGACACCACCATCGATTCTATTCTTCCCCAACATCCTTTCACGCCCATCCGACCATCCTAAACCTCGCTCAAAACCAAATAGTCGCCACCAAATCCACAAACACCACCAGCTCCGCAAATCTTCTCCACTATCAAATAGAACCCAAACAAAAATTAATAACAACGAATCTGCAAAAAATAGCCTCTCCGTCGCCGACACCACCACCTAAATCGTCAGATCTACTGATCTACACATCACCGGAAAGCCCTCATTCCATTCTACACCTCCCACCCAACTACCACCCTAACTCCACTAAATGTCGCTGAAATAGCAACCCAAAATCCCCAAATCGCGAACTCAAAAATTGCCAACAACTCATCCTCCGATCACACCCATCGTCGCGGACTATCACCAGTCAACTCCCATAATCTAGGCATCCAGTCTGATGATGGTATTTCAACAAAAGAGGGGACAAACAATCGATGCAGCTTTTGGGATTTCAAATCCTGATCTTTGGGTGGAGTGGGGTTTGATTTCTGGGTTTGATAGAGATGAATTTGATTTCTGATTTCACATTGACGGTGGTGGGCATGGATAGTGGTGAGTGGGAATTGTGGTGGTGGCGGCTGCGATTTCCAGTAGGTCTTGCTGGAGAAGAAGAGACCACATGACATTTTAATTTGGGGGAGTGGAGTGGGGTTATATATTTATTTTTATTTTTGGGGTTTTTTAATTTAAGTTTTTAACTTATTCAATATGAGGCAAAATGCAAAGTACCATTTTACCCCCTTTTAATTTGGTGAAAATTAATCAAAATATGACTTTCTTGGTCAACTAACAATCAAATGATATTTTTCATCCATTTACACTCTAGCTACATATTTATAAAAGATTAGGGATCTTCGCTGGCATAAAATGAAGGTTAAGATAAGTCTACAAAATTGAAAAGATCCAGGACCGCTGTTGCAATTTTTCCTAAAATAAAGTACTTACATGGGAACTTAAATAATCCTAGCCTGGACTTTTTTGTTTTTAATGTTTGGTCAAAATAAGGTGTTATTGGTGATCTAATCTTGATTTGACTAACGAAATTCAATTAGATGTGATTTCCTCAGTTAAGTATTTAGGCATGTGTACCCTCACCACATATATCTTTTCCATGCCAGCAATCGTACCTGTTTGAATTATTCGATAACACATAATCTACACATATTTTTCATATTTGAATAGTAACCGTAGAAAGATAAGTTTATTATACGTGGAATTATTGTATTTTGTAAGTAGATTTTATCCTTTTTTTCAAATGTTCAATCAAAGATTAAAGATAAAGAATTACATAGATGGCATTGGATTAAATCTAGCCACAGGGAAACAAATCAAAGGATGTGCCTTTGGAAGTGTTATACCAGGTCCTTCTTCCATATCCACAGTCCCATTCCCTTCAACTTTCCACTCAAAGCACTGAATCATGGCTGCTAAGGTTGTCTGAATTACCAGCAAAGCCAAAGAAGTTCCGGGACATCCTCTTCGACCACTCCCAAATGGCAACAAATGATAATGTTGTCCTCTTACATCTAACTGTGCTTTCACATTACCATCCTCGTTCAAGAACCGTTCTGGCCGGAACTCCAGTGGATTTTCCCAGTGTTCAAGATCCCTACCAATGGCCCAAACATTGACAAAAAGTCTCGTTTTCGCTGGAATGTGGTAACCTGTGTTGAAGATGAGATTAAAATTGTTACTCAGCTGGACCCATGTTCAAGTCTGGCAACTACCTATTTAGAAAATTGTGCACGTGTTAGATTTTGATAAAAAAGTGACACCGGTCTGAAGGGTGTGCTGACGACAAGATTTAAATACCTGCAATGGTGCAATCTTCAGTTGACTCTGGAACAATAATGGTCCTGTTGGATGAAGCCTTAGCGTTTCTTTAACAATGGCTTGAAGGTATGGAAGGTTTGGGATGTCTGATTCTTCTGTAAGTGTGTTTTTTCCAACAACAGAATCAATTTCTTGCTGGGCTTTATGCAATATGTTTGGATGGTTGATTAGTTCTGCCAGAGCCCATTCTGTTGTGATTGCTGATGTATCAGTTCCTGCAGCAAATATGTCCCGTAAAATTCCAATGACAGAATTTTTATCAGACTGCGTCAACTGGTTCGTAGAGATTTAACCAGTGACACTCGAGGCACAATTTAATAAAGTTTTCATACTCATATATATTGTTCTCTTCACAAAGCTAACAGAGGGGCACGGAGAAATACCCCTCATCAGTGTTGCAGGTATTACCAGAAGAGAAGGAAGAGTCGATAGAAATGAATTTAGCTGTAACATTGAGCATGACAAGGAAATAAAGATACATCCTTCTGAACTTCAAGCCGTAGGATGATTTAGGCTTTAAAGTGTGGTTTTACTAGAACATATCTTCCTTTAATCCTTGAATGGATTATGTGTTATCGTGCCCTACACTTAAATTATAAAGATTTTGAGGGTGATCATGCGAAGTATTTGCTAATACTTAGATTATTTTTTGTACTACTATCCGCTAAATCAAGAAGTTACCTTTTTCATGCGATGAACATTTGATACGACAAAAGGTAATGCAGGTTACTTACCAGGATAAAAGCTTTAATGTTCTCTCTTGTCAAACTCATCTCTGAGCTCTCATTTGCTGATATATCAAGTAAAATGTCGAGCAAATCTTTTATGCTTTCTCCTTCATCGTTTTCTAGCTTCAATTTCCGACCTGGATTTTGATGTTCATCAGTGATCCTCTCCATCATCACATCAAATCTGTCACAAACCTCCTTAAGCCTCTTTCCGAATCCCTGCAAATCCAAATTCTTACAAAACCAAATAAAATCCGTCAGATTAAACCTCCCGGTAAGCTCAGCAATCTCTTGAACCAATTTCCTGACATCTCCAGCTTCATCTTCATCTTCTGAACACCTTTTACCCATAATCATTATTTGTCAGTCTAATAAGCTCTCCACCAATATCAGTTGACTTGCCTGCACTAGCTTTTCGTGATAAAAATTCTATAAAACGTCTCATTTCAGATCGTCTAACAGGAAGTAGCAGTTCTAATGTTTGACCACCAAGAAGTTCAGACATGCATAGTTTCTTCATAAACTTCCAATAAGGCCCATAAGGTGCAAATGAGAAGTCTTGAGAACCATGAGTTAGGTAATCAGTAGCAAAACTATGAGGTCGATTGGAATAGGAACTTTCGTATGTTTTCAAGAACTCTTTAGCCATTTCAGGTGAGGAAGCAACTACACAAGGGACTGAACCAAGAAATATGTGAATCAAAGGTCCATAACGTTGAGACAGCTTGGCTAGAGCTTGGTGAGGTATTGGGGCGAGGAGGTGGAGATGACCAATAATTGGTAAGGCTAGAGGGCTCGGAGGAAGGCCTGATGTGGTTCGTTTTCTGATAGATATTCGTATCAAAATAGTAGAAACAAGCCAAATGAGGAAGTAAATGACAGTCTTGGAACTCTGCCATGGCTGAAGCTATGAATGATTACACATGCTTTCTTGATGTTTATATAATGAATCTATGAAGTTTAGAAGGATTTATTTATTGGAAGGTTCATTCTTTGGGTGTTGAGATGGATGACCTGGTAAACTAATAACATTTGACTTAAAAGTTAAATCAGACAATGACTAAATAATCACTTATGAGTATATTTTTCTTCTTTTTCCTAATAAAAAAAGTTAAATAGACAATGACTAAATAATCATTTAGTTTTTGTCTTAAATCAGAATTCTTCTATTTGGTGGTGATATTAAAACTATGTAATTCAGCAAGGCCGGCATTATGAAGTCCCTTTCCGTTCAATGACAGAACAGTTATACATTTTAGTATTCTGTTCTCATCAAAAGATTGTAAACTCGGTTTAGTTCACCTTTGAGCCTGCTTATTTCAATTTCTGTAATTGTACTCCTAACTTGTGTATTTGGCTTTTCTTAACCCCTAGACTAGGTCTAACTTCTATGCAGGATAAAAAAAAAAACCAGTTGTGGCTTAGCACCATCACTGTCTATCGATCAGGTCGTTGTTGTCTGCACAGGTCTCTTCAATATCGAGCAAGCGTTCCATGTAGAGGTGTAAAAATGGACCCAATGGTACAAAGTCACCAGGAGCCAGGCACAGCACGTCAAAGCTCAGCCCATGGTATTGCCTGGCACTTGGGGCCGTGGCCAACCTGGACCATGCCAGGTGAGCCTCTAATGTATTAGGCAAAGTACAGAGGTGGCACATTGAACATTGCAACTGCTAGTCCAGAGTCTGAAGTCTGGGAATAACTTCACTAATTTTTTTCGAAATAAAATTTGCTAGATCCCTGTCCGAACAAGGGTCGTCTGGGAGGGATCTACCCAAACTGGCTGGCACCAATTTACACCTATTGCCTCAAGGACTTCTTTTTCTGCTCAATAGACATTCTCAAGAAAAACATCCTTCGAAATTTTGGGACTAAACCAGGTACAACATTTGACATTTCCAAATAAAAACATCTTTACAAGTAGTTACCAACATTGCTAGACTACGGCTTAATGCAATCAAGATTGTTAGAAAGCGTTCTCATCCTAGGTCGTAACTCTGGATCCAATTCTGTGCAGTTTAAAGCAATATGAAATGCTGCAACAACTTGTTTCTTTGCACGGACCTCTTGCAAAATGGCAGGGTCTATTATTTCAGACAATGGTCGTTCTTCACGGAACACCTTCCTGACATGGCCCTCGAGTGTCTTGACATCACTTTCTGTCCCCCCATCTGGTAGTCGACCAGTCAGCATCTCCAAAAGCACGATTCCAAAAGAATATACATCACATTTTTGCGTAAGTTTGCTGCCGGCAACTCGAGCTTCGGGTGCCATATACATAGTAGATGACGAAGTTGAACTTTTAGGACTTGCAACAATTTGGTTTATGTTCTGATTTCCAAAAGCTGCATTTGTGAGTTTTGAGGTACCAGGTACAAGGCGATTAAGGCCGAACCCAGAGATAAAAGGTTTTAGGTCATTGTCAAGAAGAATTTTTGATGACTTTATGTTGCCATGAATATACTTTCTAGGGCTGCATTCGTGAATGTGGAGTAGACCACGCGCTGTTTCTTGAGCAATCCTCAATCTTGTCACCCATGATAGCGGAGGCAAGGAATTGACAGGTCCTCCTGCAACATTTTATCAATAGAATCAAAGAACTGATTATGTTTTGGCCAAAAAGACAGGTGTACTAGAAAATGAATAGCATGGAGTCCACCAAGAAACTGAAAAATCATAGCAGCGAGCTGCTTCACGTACTTAGGAAAAGATTAAGGACCAAATCTCAGGAATCAAACCTCAATTCTTGTAAACTTTAAACTTCACCGTAAAGCTCTACAAGTTTTCAACAGCTACAGGGTTTGCTAGGACTTTTTACTCTCGTCCGACAGGCACTAAGGATTTTGCCTCTGTTTAGTACATAATAGCAAACCTAAATTTGGTTGCTTCATCCGAGTTCATGGATGATAGGCAAGTATGATGGCCCTAACGATAATCCTGCATGTTTTTCGCATATATCACACTTATGGATTTAAAATAACATCGCGAATGGACTTGGGTATGGGTGTGGTTCTGGCAGGATAGACCATATCCTTCAGCACTACTGGTTATTCTTACCTAGGAACAAAATTAGTTATTGGGCGGCGAACTCCTTAGTATGTCTAAGCATTTCGGATTCTGATTCTATGCATGCCCTAAACATGAAAAGGATCTTTTACTCTCCCAAAGTAATAACAATCAAGAATTGTCAACTCAAATGTGACAGCACATTGAGTATGCCAAATCAAAATCATATTGCAACATTTTAACACATTGATCATGCTAAATTGAAGTTTAATTTGCAACTACTGTCTACTCCATGAAGCAAACAACAATAGAAAATAAACAAAATCATCAACAAGTACAGAAGAGTAATTCTTACCATGGAGTGCACTGTACAGGCTTCCATTGCAGATGAAATCAGAAACCAGCAATTTCTCATCACTGGCATAGTAATAAGCTCTCAACCTTACAATGTTACAATGCTGAACCCTACATATGGCTTCCATCTCGGTTTCGAAGTCTTTAAACCTCCACGTGGCGTCTTCCTCGCTGAGACGCCTCACTGCAACCACCATTGAACCCCCCACACCTGATCCTCCCCCCATGACACCTCCACCCACCACCACCTTGTACACTATCCCACTCCTACTTTTCCCAACAACATAAGCAGATGCCCTCAACAAATCCTCTAATTCCAAACCAAACCCTTCATCCACCAGAACATATTCCCCTTTTTGCCCCTCCTCACTTCCCATTGCCCCCACCTCTTTGCTCTCATTTTCCTTTCCCAGTTTGTTCTCTGCCATTTTCCATTTTTTCCTAGACATCCACACTGAAACAAACACTATCCCAGCCACCACAGAAAAGCCAGCAATCACTGAAACTGTGAGTGACCCACTTTTTACCTTTTTACTCTCCCCAAACCCATTTGAAGAAACTTCTTGATTCTCTGGCTTTACGGGGTTGTCGAAAATTCTTGGATTCTGAGCCTCTGGCATTGTGCATTGGCTGTTCAATGGAAACCCACAAAGATAAGGATTTCCAGAAAATGCAGTGGGACCCTGATTCATAAGTGACCCCACCTCAGGTATTTTTCCACTGAGATTATTGTGCCGGAGATCCAGGCTGACCGTCACCGGTAACCTGCCAAAACTCGCCGGAATTTCGCCGAAAAATTCGTTGTAAGAAAGATTTAAAGTCCCTGTTAACTGGGTTAAATTGCTTAAGCTCTCAGGGAGTGTGCCATTGAACTTATTTGAAGATAGATCGAGATGAACAAGGTTCAGAAGTGTTGCAATATGGCGTGGCAGGGGTCCACTGAAATAATTGTATGAGAGGTCAAGAGAAGTGAGAAAAGACAGCGCACCAACCTCCGAGGGAATGTAGCCTGAGAGACTCTTGTTGGAAAGAGAAACGGAGGTTACCTTTTGGTGAGTGAGATCACAGGTGATCCCATCCCACTTGCATGGAGTTGAATCTGAATCGGACCAAGCAATGAGAGCTTTTGATGGGTCTTCTGTAATGGCTGCTTTGAGGGCCAAGAGCGAGAGGCCGTCTGAATTCAACGAGAAAGTTGAAGAAATGGAGAGTGTGAGGATATAAAGAAACTTTATTGAAGCAATAATGTAGGGACTCTTCATGGTTTATTGATTGTAAAATTCAATCTTGGAAGGCAAAAAGGTTCAATCTTTACTTGATTCAAGATAATAATTCAAAGATTTCTCCAAATAAACGTTCGAACTTTGCCGGGAAAATAGCTTTATTACTGGGTGCTTTTGTGAGTAGATGAATCTTGACAATCCTTCTGCAACCAGGAGTTGCAGAGAAAAAATGCGAGTGTGTGTTTGTGTGAAAGAGAGAGAGAGAGAGAGAGAGAGTTGTGTGAATGCAATTCAGAGTTTTTGTTTGTTTAAGTTTGAACTGAAATGGGATAGTTTCTCGAGGACTGTGGAGTAACGTGGCCAAGAAATTTGAATTTTGTTTGACTAATGTTTGAATTTATTGTTGTTATTGGGATGTGTTTTTTTTGTTATTTAGCCTGCGTGGTACATATAAAAAATGAGATTTTTCTTAATGAAAATGAATAAAATAAAGCCCATGTTTGATATCACTTTTTGCAAAATACATTGCTCTCTCTCTCTCTCTCTTTCAAATATTTTTCAATAAAATAATATTACAAAAAAATTTAATTTAATTTTTTATTTTTTTATCATACATTCTCCATTAATCTATTATTTTAAAATACATTTTTACTGCAAAAATGGGAAATAAGTGCACACACATTGTTGAAAAGTTATGATTATATGAAATATATTGTTAAAATTTAATTGTTGTACTTTGACTTAACTTTAATGGTTTCTAGTTAAATCAAACATGGATTAATATGGAATTTTTATTTTTTTTTAATTTGATTTAGATTTTTATCAATTTTTCATTTAAACCAAATAGGGATTTATTTGCTATATCTACTCGTTTTGATCAATCTGAAACAATCATCTTAGCTCTCATCTTATGATTCAAATTACTATGTCCCTATTTGGTAAGAATTAAAATTTAGATTTTAATTTAAGTCAAAGACAATAATTAATTTCAATCACATATTTTATGGGTCTCACAACTTTTCGACTACAGATTTAATCAATTTTTATCAAAATTTACTAAAAATTCAATTTTAATTCATATTGCCAATGAAAGAATCAATGATTGAGAGCCCTCCATCTTTATTACTTGTTTGAACATAACCAATTGCTCATGTGATTTTTTTTATTTTTTTTTAACGCTCAAAAAATGATTTCATTAATCAATTGAACAAAAGGGTAAAAGACAAGTTGGTCGGGATTCAATGAATACAACACCTATTTGAATTAGGGAGGAGCTTGGTGTACAGGTAGGGCTTCACAGAAGCCCTACCGAACACACACAACATGGGGGGTCGGGTATTTTTGGGGTATTAAAAAAATGAGGCGGGTCCCGCATGGGACCCGCCTCATGTGAGGAGGGCTTGGTTGCCAGGCCTGTAAGGCCTGGCAACCAAGCTTAATTCTTTGAATTATGCCATGTTGGATAACCATTATGCTCAGGTTTACCTTCGTTCTTTTAAAAAAAAAAATTACATACTTATTTTTTATCGTACATTCATAAAATAAAATATTTTACACNTTTGAATTATGCCATGTTGGATAACCATTATGCTCAGGTTTACCTTCGTTCTTTTAAAAAAAAAAATTACATACTTATTTTTTATCGTACATTCATAAAATAAAATATTTTACACGTAAATTTAAAAAAAAATTCTTATTTTTTAATTACACATTCTCCAAAAAATCAAAATTCAAAATATTTTTATTTTTTTAAAAAAAAAGATACCACCAAACATGAGCTAAAATAAAACTTATTTTCAATCATACATTCTCACGATGAATATTTTATACGTAAAGTTTTTTCATACTTTTCAACAATACATTTTCGTAAAAATCACTATCTCAAAACTCATTTTCCTCAAAAATTCGAATCATGCTACTTGTACAAAGTTAGGTTACAAAATTAGTTTACAAAATACGTGTTGTCAACATCTTGACCAATTATTTAAAAAACAGCTTTTGAAATCAATGATTTAAATTTTGTCACCTCATTTTGCCGGCACACTTTTGTAAATCACATTTGTACAAATAGCATAATTGATGTCAGAACAATACAAACTACTATTTAAATAAAACGCAAGCAAATAAAAAATATTTTAAGTTAACAATGAAGTATTAATAAATAAAATAAAAGTGAAAAAAGAATATTGTCGATGATAAGCAACTAAAGCATTGCCATGATTGCATCGATAATTGTTGAATGATCCAATAATATATTTTTGTCAGTAATTTACTAATTTTGGCAACAATCATTTTATTTATTCAAATTCTTTATTCCGTTTAATTTAGTCAAAAATTATATATATTATTTTATTTGTCATGTTTGATATTATCATTGTTGTCAAGCAATAATTGGTTGAAAAAAAAATATTATCCAATAATATGTTGTCACGAGATAGAGTGTAGAACTTGGTGTTTCTTATTTCATTTAAATTTTTAAAAGAACCATTTATAAAGATTTTGTTTAAAATCTCCAAACTGACTTGATTGTTATAATAAATTTATGTAGTATGTTTTGATAAAAAATGATAAAATATATAATTGAAAATTATGAATTCCATGAAATATATTATTAAAATTAATTATTAATTTTGACTTTAATTTTAATCCATACCAAATAAGTAGCTATGTGTACAAAGCGAGAATCATTCTCGTGTGATGTCACGGTGATGTAAGATGAAATAAAAGAACACTCTGTTTGGTAGAGATTAAAATTAATTTTTTGATTGATAAAGATTGATAAAATATATAGTTAAAAAATTACGAATTTCATTAAATACGTGATTAAAATCTAATATTAAATTTTATTTAAATTATTTTCAAAATTTTATCCATATCAAACAGAAAATTAAATTTATAAATATGAGTCACACTTTATTAACTACCTCCCACGTGAATATCGTATTGGTAGCATTACTGTTGTTATTCAGCCAAAGGACACATGCTGAAGATATGCCTTTTGCAGAGAATCAAAGACTTTTCAAGGGGTATTTTGGTAAATCCATGGAGTTCTGAAGATTCAAATTTCATTATACAAGGACAACTAAATTGGGGTACAGGGGCCTGACTTACAG
>CAIGRQ010011592.1:0-10337 GCA_903798375.1 Fraxinus sp. D2006-0159
ACAGTATTGTAGTTTTGAGGCTCTGATGATTATTTTCAATTCTGATTTTATTAAGTTCTTGCACATTATTGTTGATTATTGTGAGCTAATGATCTGTTCTCCCCCCAACACGTTAAATCATATGAAAGAAAATAATTAATCATTTGATATAATATTCTTGCACGTGTCGAATGGATCACAGAAAATAGAGTTCCCCTACAAACTTCAACCCCACCCCATTTTGAATGTATGGTGTGTTTGAGTCACATTATTTTGAAAAAATGTATTTTGAGATAGTAAATTGATGAAGAATGTGTAGTTGAAAAAGAAGGAAAAATTATTGATGTGATGGAAAATATTATTTTGTTGAAAATTGTGTTTGAAAATGAGTAGAAAATGAGAATGAAAACTTTAATGTGTACCAAGTAGGAGCTTATACATGATAAAAATATTAAGATGACTTGTACATGTACAAGCTTTTCAGTATATTCTTACATGATACACCCCTAAATTAGGTCGATCGACTGGAAAAGTATACAATAGGGCTCCACTCCACACAAACCAATAGGTTGTGCACATGCCTACTTGCATCCAGCTCTTCTCGAGGCCTCACTAATGCGGCTTAACGATGAAATAACAAGAAAAATCACATCAATATCAGTAAAATATATCAGGCATTTGAATCAAGAATTCAATAAAATAAATTTACAGAGAAAAACAATACAGAAGAATCACTGTACTAGTAATTTGAAGTTCTCTTTCTATATTTCATGTATAAAACGGAGTGGTACATATACAACAGCTAATCACACACAGTATGATATAAGCTGAGTTTGTACACTTTCTCATACATGGGAATATACAATATTAATATAACACTGCAGAACCGGCTATCTCAATTGCTCGAAGAACTCATCTACGGCTACAATCCTATTATATGAACAATCGATCACTTGTTCAAATTGGTGGTACAAATAACTCTACCGTATTAGTTTTGAACGACTCGTGCAAATACTAATACCCAAACTCACCAACATCAAGAAGTTTCAGACTCTGAACCTTTACAGTAGTATCAATATCAGATGCCAAAATGGTCAAAGAATCTTCAGCCAACATTCAGACGCGCTTTTGAGTGACTGTTAATTCCAACTGTCCAACGAAAAGTAACAGAGCATAAATGCGGCATGTTTCAGGCAAAAAGGTCTAATATTCCGGGCCAAAAGGGATAATTGAGAGATGGATGACAGAACCCGAGCTCATCTTCACAAACTTATATTTTCCCTTTTTTAATAGTCTAGTGTTGTCCAATTCACCTTCCCAAACATGCCATAAATGTCACAGCTGATCAAGGGTTCATTTACTTCTAGACCATCTGCAAAAGTTTTATACAACCAGTGGAATTGGCAGCAACCACCATATTTGATTTCCGTCTCCAGCAAACAATTGAAACAAACTGTCCATTGTCGTCTTCAGTCTCTTTACCAGAAATGGGATCGATGGAACCAAACTTGTGGGAAGTAATTGGCATTGGCAGTGATTTGTAATAGGCAAACACCTGTAGACAAGTACAGAATATGAAAAAGGCCAAGAAATTGGCAGGCTTCAGAGAGAACTTGATAATGAACTCCTCCAGAAAATTCAAAATTATGGATGGTATTTAAAAGAGCACAAGAAACACACATAATAGAAAACTGATCGTTCGTGATTATTAATATATTTCATTTCATTTATGACTAATATCCGGAAACAAGATATTTCATAAATTATATGAAATAGAATTTGAGTAAATAAAACCCAATCCGACTGAATGAGATCAACAATGGTCTCGATATTATAAGGTTTGCTTCTGATTTCTTCAGTTAGGTGCAACAGAAGCGCCCCCTAAAACATATAACATAAACACTTTTCTTATTTTAAATAAAAAAGTTACTTTTTTAGAAAGTAACTCTTAACACTCAAAATAAGTAACTTGTTTCCGCTGAGGGATAAAAAAAAAATTATATATTTTAAAACGTACTTACTTATTAGAGTATCTTTTTTAAGCTTGGCCAAATGCTTTATAATAAGAAAATAAAAGCTCGAGTAAAGCCAAAACCTTGCTTAATTAAAATAAACATCACTTAGTCCACAACATTGACCTCAATATGCAATGGTTCTCTGTTATGCATGAGTGCACTCAAAAGTATCCATTACATACTCATCCTTAATGATGTGGTGCAATTTTATGATCATCGATTGAAAAATCTTGAGTCATAGTCAAGTTGGTTTTTGTGTCAAAATTATTATAAGTAGAAGCTAGAAATGAAGGCAACCTCATTTGTCTCCGACCCACATGCAATGTATCCATCAGCAACTGATAAACCTACAAAGTTCTGCAGGAGCAAGAGCTCAAAGTTATACTGGACAGGGTATTACATCAAAAAATAAGGGAAAATGCACCATTTGGTCCCCAACCTATTGCCCAAGTGGCTAATTGGTTCCCAACCTTAAAAAAGGAGCAAGTCAATACACAACCATTAATTATAGTTTCACAATCAATCTCCAATGATGGAATCGTTTCATAACTCTGTTAAATCATCACATGGTTCTCACTCGTCTAACGTTATGAATTCAGATTTCATTCCCAACTTAGATTGGTGCCTAAAATTTGAAGTGAGGCATGTTTCCATGAGGGCCATGTGATAAGTTTAAAGAAGATTTGGCAGTTTTCCATCACTGGGACTACTTGTGTAACCATAATAAGAGGTCAAGGACTAACTTATTACTGGGGAAATAGATTGATGATCAATGGTGCATTTCTTCCAAAAATAGGATAATTCAACATGAGAAGCAGAGTTACAAACCTTCTCGTTTGTGTGCCCTCTAAGTGTTGAGATACACGCATCTCTTGATAAACAATTGGAACTCGTTTTATTGAGATCCCAAATCTTCAAAGTGTTGTCAGTGGATGCAGTAACAAGAGTTTCAGCATCCAAGAATTTTGCATAACTTACAGCTTTCCCATGGCCAGCCAATATGCACCAAGGAGTTGAAATATTGCGAAGATCGTAGCAATAGGTCTTATAATCGGATGAGCTAAAAGCCAACATATGACTGGATTCAGCTGAGAACTGCACACAGCAGACATTTGCATTGTTCCTAATTGTGCATAAACTGTTTTTCTGCACCAAATGAGAAAAGTCAGTTGAATTGCTCCTTTTATATTGCGTGTAAAATGGTAAAGCAGTTGAAGCATATATAAGCATATTTGGATGTGTTTAAAAATTAAAGCAAGTAAAGACTTGCTTTTCATTAAAGTAAGTTTTGTTAGTAAAACACACGTATGGCAAATAGATAAAGACAAACATGATAACCATTCAATTTTAAGAAAAAAGGAATTGAGACCCAAAAGACGGGACTCTTGGAAAGAGAGGCACAGAAGTCTGTAACATGGCATAAGAAACATAAATATGAAAGAGAAAAGACAACAGCATGCCTCATTGATGCTCCAAAGTTTCACCATACGATCATCACTTCCACTGACTAATTTCATGGGATCCGCATGGGAGAAATCAACAGACCAAGCCCTTTCACTGTGCTCTCTGAAATGAGAAAAGCTTTGACCAGTTGTTGCATCCCATAACTACAAGTATTTTCAAGTAATTTGTCAAAAGATCATGTGTAGAGAAAGTACTGCATATCAATATGAGCGCTAACAATTCAGAGTAACATCAAGAAGAAAACTGAAATAGGTAGACATGTACAAGGATGT
This sequence comes from Fraxinus sp. D2006-0159, assembly GCA_903798375.1. Taxonomy (NCBI): domain Eukaryota; kingdom Viridiplantae; phylum Streptophyta; class Magnoliopsida; order Lamiales; family Oleaceae; genus Fraxinus; species Fraxinus sp. D2006-0159. The sequence continues at coordinate 3,731 of CAIGRQ010011592.1, forward strand.
ATAGTTTTTAAAAATCACACAGTAGACAACCTAAATTTGCACAACCATTTGAACATGCACGTGTTTGTTGCTAAAGATGCAAAATTAATGTACACATATACTAGCATCGGGGGAAATCTGAAAGTGATGGATTCGGGCTTCAAGAACCAAGGTGGGGAACTGGATACATCGAAAAGTGGAGTAGATGGCAGTTTCTAATACCAGTAGTTGGAGAATGTTTCAAAAGATTTTCAAATATTCTGTTATTTAATAATGATCACAGTTTCATCACAACATGGTTTCCCATTTAATGTGTGAAAGCTCAAATATGTCACCATTTTATTCTCATGTGCCAAATAGTAACTTGAATAAACTCATAAAAGTTCTTAAAAATTCAGTTTGGCAAGTACAGATATAAGAGAAAAAGACATAAATCCTAAAAATATTCACAGTCTTGGCGCCCACAAAAGTTCTTGACAGACATGAGGCTTACTGCTCCTCGAGGACAATGACCTCCACTTGCATAGTTATGATGTCAAAAACAATGTGGAAGGCTAAGGCAGCTTTTGACTAAGCTTAAAAAGTTTGCTTATTAGTAAATAGGTAAGTTTTAAAAAATAGAACAATTTATTGGTCAAGGTGAGAAATGAGTTCATTGAAAGTTAGGTAAGAGTTACTTTCAAAATAAGCAAATTCTTTTACTTGCTAGTAAAAAGAATTTGATTTTGGATACGAAAAGTTAATTAGCATTATTATTTTTAAAGCCTAGCCAAACATACCCTGAGTCCTTTTCAAAAGTTCTTGTCAACTTGAAAGTACAAATATAAGCATCATACAGTGAAAGTTAATCATAGAGCCAACTCCCTTCAAGTGGACTTCATGATACCACTAACATATATATTAAAAAACACCATGAAGTTCTTCACTGCCCCATTCTTTTAGCTGCAAGTCTCGTGTTCAGTAATTTTTCAAAAATGATATACTGCGGTTCACTAATCTGTTGCCTTTTTGTCAATTAGCAAAACATTGCTCTTTACTTGTTGAATCTGATGTCATGTAAAAAGAGAGATTCAACATAATACAAAATCTACAAGATTTCTAGCTCTCAAGCTTTTGAATTTCACCCTCGAAGCTTAGTTTTCTTCTAAGTACATGAGAGATGTTTCTCTACATTCTGACTTGTTGAGAGAGTTAATATGTTGATGTCTTGCTTCCTCACATTAGATGAAGCAGGTAACTAAATGAGTATACACCGACTGTTGGTGTTCGTAGGTGTCATCAGGAAACTGCTTAATTGTGAATTCTAGGAGCACGTTTGGCTAAGCAAATTTTACCAAGTAAATAAGTAACTTTTTTACTTAAAAATAAGAAAAAATAAATTATCCAAACATGTTTGGAAACAAGAAGTTAAGTAACTTTTACTTTTTTGTAAGCTTGGCCACATGCTATAGGTCAATTAATTAGCATGCGATATGGCCCAGGACTCTTTATTATTCCCATATAATTAATAGAAGAGCAATGCACAAAGAATACAAACCTTAACTATGCCATCATAATCAGTTGAAGCAAGGTAGTTCCTGACATAGTTGTTCCAGCAAATGCCCGTGAGCTTTGACTTGTTTGTCATCTCAATAACAGGATAATGAATGTCAACGGAATCATTAAACAGAGCTTGAAATTCAAATATCTTTATCTTCTTTGACACCCCTCCCGAAGCCAGATAGTCTTCATCCCGGTCGAAACTCAAAGAGCTTATCACATTTGCGGAACTATTATTAAAATCTCCATTCCTTAGTGTCCCCCGTACTCTGAATTTACTGTAGCGAGCATATTTGCACAATCCATCAAAGAAACTCCCTAAACTATCTGAGGTCTTGTACTTGTTATCATCATTACCCGTAATGCTCCAGTTCTCTCGACTTTTCAACAGTTCTCTATCCCTACGAGTCACTACATCACAATCTGAAAGCTGAACATTGGATCTCATCGAAAAGTAAGGGTTTTCGAGTTGCCTGATGTTGCTCATCAATTTTATCTCGCTGTCATGTCCTGGGATCATCTTTGAAAGAGAGTCTGAACTTAAATCTCTTCTGCGAGTAATGCTGTTCCCACTTACAGTTGAAGGCTCCAGAGACGAGGAAGATTGAATAAGTGACTTCTTAGGCTGCCTTTTCTTAACCTCTTCGATGTCTCCCTCTATGTACTGGATTTGTTCCACTAACTTGAACGTATCCTTCTGCTTTTGCTCTTTAACTAAGAGGAGAAAATACAATAACAACTCTGATTCTCTGTCTTCTTCGTCAATTAATGGTAATAATTTGCCTCCAGATAAGTCTTGAATTCCCTTCATAAATTCTGATTGTAGAATTTCCCTGTTTCATAACAGTTGTTGAAACTTACATGTATCAAAAACAAACTTTATGTAACCATCATTTTTTAAATATTGGTCAGCAACTTGACATCTTACTCTCTAGAGACCAGAAATTATATTAGTTTTACAATAACTGTTTATTATCTTTGTAAAGAGAATTTACATGCAAGTTGTATTCACTTCTTTCATGTCCAAGGCGTTTTTGGTTCCTCGAGAGAGGTTTCCTCCATCAAGTTAAATGTTGCACGTTTCTATATCTATATGCAGTCCAAACAATAAACAAGACTGAAGGAAGTTTCCTCCTTTATTATTATTATTATTTTTTATTTTTGTGAAGAGAAGATATTTTGATAGTAAAACTAAAATCAGAAATCATGAGTACCTGGTTGTTGGGCGTGATGAAGGTTCAGGATGAAGTAGCCAGAGACAGAATCCAGCTTCCTTCGGATATTCCGAAAGGAATGCAGGAGGAAGAATCCTATGGTGCAAATCAAGCATTGCAGCAGCGCGAGATGTTCCCGAATCAAATGAGCCGAGTAACTGAGAGAGACCACCCACATTAGTACAAGACACATAACTCAAATCTTCAAGGACAACAAAAAATTCAAACAAGATCTCAAAAAAGAATCTACCTAACATTTCTTCTTAATGCCCCTTCCTAACCACATTATCTGCACATATCAACTTTTCATGATTTCTTCTACTCCAAGCTATATAAAAAATTTCATAACAGGTGTAATTCATTCTAAACAGCAAAATGACCTCATTTTCCTTAAAAAATTCTCAATTTAATATTTTTTTTCAATTACACAAAACCAAAAAGTTTAACACTACTATCATTCAAGGGAAAGAAATTGAAGGGTCAATAAACTAGGATGACATTCCAAAAATGGTATATTCCTGTCTGAAAAATATTTTACAATGTTTATCCACTCATGGACTTCTATAAGGTAAAAGTCATTTGAACTGGAATAAAATCCTCGTGGAAATCAATTCAATGTAATGAATTATTCTTGAATCTTTGAAACAATACATAGACGGCAAAGCATCAATGTCATGACGACAACATGAAATTGATTTTTGATTTATGTTGTTATGGCTCACATCCAGTACTTGTTTCCATATAGCATAAATTGATTATCTAAGATAGTAAAGGAAATCATAGTAAAAGTTGTTTTCAAACCTCAAATAGAAGGACGCCAAGACTATAGATATTTGATGCAAAAGTGCAGCCCCTCACACTGAACAGCTCAGGACTGCTATACCACTTCTCCTCTGGCATACCCCCTAGAGAAACCTTCAATGCCTGTGATGAATTAGACACATCATGGCTGAAGAAGTTGCTCTGGTTCTTACATTTGATTTTAGAATTTGTGTCTTCGTCAGAATCATCCCCAGAATCTTGTTGCCCGACAATATATTCTTTGGCAACATTTTCAGATGCAGATCTAGTGCCAGGCCTGGATGGAAATTGAGGTGGAAATTGAGGCCACCTTCGATTGAAGTTCACGTTCTCACTCAATTTCTGCTTCTTCATGCTGGCCAATGGGAACATTCTTGGATGCATTGGCCTCTTTTCATTTCTACTGTGACCTGATTGGTGAATGTCTTGATATGAGACATTTTCCTTAACCCCAGCAGGTAAAGAAGATCCAAGGTATACGACCTTGTATGATCCCAATAACTTGAAGTGGGATGGCCTCAAGTCTTGTAGGGCAACTCCTTGGGAGTGAACAGAATTCACAATATCCAAAACCTGCCTAAATATATTTAAACTCTCATCTTTCTTTGCATTATTTCGACCTGCTTCCAGCCATTCTCTCAAACTGATTCCATCACTGAAAGAATTGGAACTCAGATTAGTCCGTGGTTCAGAAACAGCACCTGAAGGAGGCGTAACAATGTCTGCAGTTACACCTAATGCCGCAGCAGAGTCCACTGAACCAACAGTGACAGATTTTGGATGAACTTGGGCCCCTGATTCATTACTAGATCCTCTATGAGACGGGCCTTTATGTTTCATTCCCTTGCCTTCCAGTGAACTTTTTATAAAGTACTCAGAGAATCCAGATTTTGATAAAATCTTTGTCCGGATTCCTCCAGATGCATCACTCAAAGTACCTTTACCATCATTACCCAGTACATGATCCATGGCTGCATTATGACCATGGTCCGTTGGGTGCTGATTCTGATCCAGAAACTGAGAAAAGAATGTGTCGCCTCCATCCTCCCAATCACCAGGCTTAGTTTGACCCTTTTCTTTGTTCCCAGTGTGTTCATGGAAGCTGCTGATTCCTGATCCGCCTGCTAACTGGTACAAATGCTGCCACTGTTTTTTCATTTGCTTTGGTTGCATTCTACCCAACTTTCCTCCATCATAATTTTCCACAGTCAACTCTTCAACCATGACCCCCGCCTCATCCATGAATCGAGGCCTGCCACTTGCACGTTCAGAAGAACCAATGCTGTCTGAAAAATAATTGTTTGTGTTTTCATTATAATCATCCTCACCGGGTGTTACCATTTCATGTGATTGCAACACACTGGAGCTGCCTGGCTTCAATGTAAACTCGCTCTCTTTACTTTGGAGGTGTTGGCCCTCAACAACACCCACTTCAGCCACCTCACCCACTGCTTCCTCCATACAGTTCAAGATATTCTCATTCAATCAAGTGAATTATTTTATTTGCACTGCAACATAAATTCACACCATCACAGCACTGCATAATGTACATTTATACTTAAGAAGTTAAAAGCAGATTACATCAATGCAGATTTTTACTTCAGATTGTACTCCAAGTCCAACCCAGGACAAACAATAATGAAATTCTAGAGATTTATATCTAAACTCGGAATGATCTCATTCAACAAATTAATTGTTACTTGACTGACATGGGAATAACTATCATCAATTTTTTTTTTCATATCTACATTATATTAGAAATAAGAAATCAAACTGAAGAAGCCACAATAATCATTATAGCTAAACTCAGAATGATCTCACTCAACAAATTAATTGTTACTTGACCTAACATGAGAATAACTTTCATCAATTTTTCACCTATTCACATTATCCTAGAAATAACAAATCAAACTGAATGCATTTACATCTATTTCATTGAAGAAACCACAATAAACATAAAAGTGTTAATGTGTGAGAATACATAAGGGTCCATTATAATCTTTTTCAAATAACTCAAAAATACAGTGTGATTACTTTCAAAAGAACAAAAAGACAGCAGAATTCACAAAAGCAGCATCTCTTTCTCCCTCCCTTTCTCTAAATTTGTGTGTCTATGAGTTGATCATTCGGTTCAGCTATGGAGACAATCTAACCTTAACACTGCCTATCACTGCGTATGGATTGCACACTTCACTAGATAAAAGACGACCATCAGTTAACATCCTTGTCACATCACAAGAACACCATGGATCCCTAATCATTACCAGACTATAAGCCTCAACGTCATGGCCATCGCTATACCAGTAAATTCCCACATTCTTAAATTGATTTAATTTGACTCAAGCTTAAGAATCTGATGTGTAAATCTACACAAACCTCCAGCTATAATTTAGCTCTTGCATTGCAATCCAAGAAATCAACACTGCCCTAGAAGTTAAACAATTGCAATTGGCTGGAGCCCAGTTTTTTCTACATCAACCCACGTATTATTCAAAAATAAAACTGAAAATATGTTTTTTCCAAAAACATTCTGCGACAATAATGCCATTAGACACTGGTAAAAAACAATTTGAGGTCCTAAAAAAACACTGGTAAATCCGAGATACCAAAAACAGCATTTAACTTCAGGAATTAATGAAGATATATGCTGGCAAAAGGGCTTTCATTGAATCATACTTTCCCGGTGCAGAAAGAATATTAATATGAAAAGGTAAGGAAAAAATTGGAGCATTAGGAAAAAAAAACTGAAATATAGATGTTCAGTCGGCAAGACTTTGCATCTGAGCCCAAGGCTTCAAGAACAATAACAGATACAATTTCATAACATACCAACGAATCATGCTATATGTCCAATATGTACAACATTCTACTTGACATCATCATATTCATCCATTTTTAAAAACTGTTTTCTACATTATGGGCTTGGATATTGACAACATTGTCAACCATGGTTTACACTTAGCTTTATTCTATACCAATCAGTAACACAAACATCAAAAACCCAAAACTTTTCATCTGATTATTCGTTAAAAGCTAAGCAAAACTACTTATCAAAAAAAAAAAAAAAAAAAAAA
>CAIGRQ010011607.1:0-12479 GCA_903798375.1 Fraxinus sp. D2006-0159
GCAACCATATCTCCAATTTTTTTTTATTTATTTTAGACTCATTTATACTTTAAAAAAAAAAAAAAAAAAATTGGAGATATGGTTGCAATTAGTTCTCTCTGTCTTCCTTTGCTTTTCTTCTTATTTTATTTAAATAGGTATGTATATTCGGCATTTCACATATTTTTATTGAAAAATTGAATAAATATTGATGGAATAATGATTTTCACAATGAAATGTAAAAACATGAGTGACAATGTAAAAAAAATTAAAAGTATGAATGTTTTGTGCAATAAACTTCAAAAGTATAAACATTTTGTGCTAATAGCTCTTTCGAAAATAGAGTATCAATAAATTATTTTTTTATTCAAAAATAAGGATATCCCACCAAATCACCCCACCTACCCAACTGAACTAGACCCTCCATCTCTCAACCAAGCCTAGGGATGCAAAATGACTCGTCGATTCGGGACACCCTTGGCTCAGCTAGGAAACATTGAGCCTAGGCTCGAACCAAGCCCCGTTTTAGGGCAAAGGCTCGAGCTCGAGCTGAGCCAGTCGGGGTGTCTCGACGAACCGAGCCCATTAAAAATAATAATTTTGAAACACAGTAGTTGTAGCCTGTAGGAAGAAAAAAAAAATTAGATTTGAAAAAAAAAAAAAAACGAGCCTGCTCGGCCCGAAGGCTCAAGTCGAGCCTCAATTTTTCGACCGTGCTTTTGCTCGGTTCCACTCGGGTAAAAAAAGTTCGAACCTTTTTTGCTTGAGCCGAGTTTGAGTTTCAAGTTTCCGTTTGACTCGTTGACATGGCTAACTAAGCCCTAAACCCCCACCCACCAGCTCCAAGTTGCCACCCTCAATTGGCCCCGAACCGCCACCTAAATTGTTGGACATGCCACAACCAGTCCTTCAATTGGCCCCACGTGGTGTTGTGGGGCCCAAAATCTGCAAGAACCTAATGGATATGTTACCTCAATCCACCTTGAACCCACCATCTACCGTTGACTAAATTTGTTATTGCTTCTAGGTGTGTTTTCGCTTCTATGTGCCACATCTCTCATTCACTATTCTTCCCTTAGCCAATTCATTCTCTCTACACTATCACTAGAATAGTACAATTAAAAAAGCATAAAACGAAGGCAGTCATATTGAACTCCCTTAACAAGAGAAGCTCTACAATTGCTCCATCATCGTTGTATTATTGCACTGTGGCTTTTCACCAACGTCAACGTTGAAACGAAAAAAGTAGCAATTCTTGAAGCCGCCAATGGTATTGGCCCGCCTCTCTCTCTACTCATGAAGTTTAACCCGCTTTCTAAGTTGGACCTGTAAGACATTGTCGACATTCCCAGTGTCGCCGTTGGCATCAGCCACATTAATATCAAATCTAAGATCCCTTGTGCTTTCCCTCTGTAATTATTAATCTTTTTTCTAATGTGGATTTGAGGTAAGGTGGTGGTGAGGTAAAATGAAGAGTGATTGTGACCAATTAAATGAATAATTTGTGACTAAGGGTGTGTTTGAGCCATATTATTTTGAAAGAACGTATTATGGAATAATAGATTGATAGAGAATGTGTGGTTGAAAAAGAAGGAAAAATTATTGATATGATGAAAAATATTATTTTATTAAGGGATGTGTGATTGAAAATGAGTAGAAGAATGAAAATGAAAATGAAAATTTTAATGTGTACCAAACAGAGATTNATGGAATAATAGATTGATAGAGAATATGTGGTTGAAAAAGAAGGAAAAGTTATTGATGTGATGTAAAATATTATTTTATTGAAGAATGTGTGGTTGAAAATGAGTAGAAGAATAAGAATAAAAATTTTAATGCGTACCAAATAGGGGTTAATAAATATTTATGACCTATTAAAATGTATGATTTGTGATTAAATACGTAATTGTAATCTACAAATTGTGCATTTGTGACTGTGATTCAATGCATGTTGTGTTATTATGATCGTGACTTATTTTTAAATTATAGGTTACTATATTTTATCAGAGGTCACAAAATGTGACCACCTGGTTTTTGAAAAAGTTTAACAAGTGTTTTTTTTTTCTTTTGAAATTTTATTTTAAAACATTTATGGTCATGTATTTTTTCTTATGAATTAATCTTAATGTACAGACAAAAGTTTCACAGAACTTTTACCAATTCTCACATGAATAGGTCCCTCATGGGACCCACGATAATAAAAAATGGAGCAATGCTATTCATCCACAGTCTAGGTATCGTTAATGTGGAATTAAATGATAAGTGAAATTAAATAAGTCATTTAATTTCACCTTTCATTTAGAGTCATCTGGATTGGGGTTGTAAACACACTGGGGATGAATAGCATTTTTGTAAAAAATGGCCAAAAAAAATCCCACCCACCCCACTCCGTACGTCCAAGAGTTGTTCTTTTCCTATACAATTAATGGGAAAAATGGCAATTATTCATCCTCAATTAATTTCACCAGTTGGTCTCAAATCTTTAAAAGAAGTAGGTCAACACTTAAACTATTCGTTATAGTTGCACGAAAAGTCTTCAATGCTAGAAATTATCCAAATATCCATTGACTCATCACTAGACTCTCATGAAAATATTTCTTACTACAAGCATCAAACCAAATTAAGAAACGTAACTTAGTTTCATAAAAATAGAACGTGAAGGCACACCAATTTATAAGATAGACGGTTTCTACTATTCTATATTGATTGTGAAATTGTTCAACTGCTCTTGTTTAAATTTGAGGGCCAACTTTCAATTATTCACACAATTTTACCGAAAATATAAAACAATCAAATTAAGCCCCTATTTGAAACCCATTTTGAGTAGAAATTTTTTTTTGGAATAATGATTGATGTAAGATTGTGTGGTGGAAAAGTGATGAAATTTTTTTGATTTGTGTGTAATTTTATTTTATTAGGAGAATGTGTGATTGAAATGAAAATGAGAATGAGAAATTAATGGGTGTCAAACGGGAGCTAATTAAAGAAGTTTGAGACCATTTGCATAGGAGTGAATTGCCTATTTGGTCACTGAACTTTCAAAATAACGCAATTAGTAACTGAACTTTACAATTCGTCATCCCAGAAGTCATTGAGCAAACGACCGTTGATAAATTGGACGGAATTTCTACGTGACAGCTGACATGACGAGACAACTCAATGAATTTAGCCACTTTCTCAAAATTGTTACACGTATGGAAGTTTCAACTTGTCAAACACGTTTAAAAAAAAGTAGCAAAATCCAATAAACATGTCTCTCTCTCCCAAATCTTTTTGTAAATATTCTTTGGGAAGGAGAGATAGGTTTATTAGATTTTGCCACTTTTTTTTTAAACGTGTTTGACAAGTTGGAATTTTCACGTGTGTAGTAATTTTGAGGATGTGGCTAAATTCATTGAGTTGTCTCGCCACGTCAGTTGCCATATGGAAATTTGGTCCAATTTATTAACGGCCGTTTGCTTAGTGAGTTTTGAGATGACGAATTGTAAATTTCAGTGACTAGTTGTGTTATTTTGAAAGTTAAGTGACCACCTGCGTGTATGTCGGTTACCCTAAGTCTAGCTTATGGGACCATGTCGTCGTTGAGGGATTTGGAGTTTGGATCTTCGAAGGGAAGGCGATGAATATGGCTGAACTTGGTCAATTATATGTCCACAATTTTGAGCTCGATAAAAGTTCCTCTATTTTTCTTTATAGAACAAACATCATTTGGTGGTATCCCATTATATGGTCCACGGAAATCGAAATCAGAGAAGAAGAAAAAAACACGTCTTTGTTTCATTTTATTTTTTATTCTTTGGATTTTGTGTGAACACATGTTCGAGCAATTGAATTGAAAGGCAATAGAGGTCACCAATCTAGTTCATGGACCTCCACTGAAATTACATGATCGTGATTCTCCAAGAGTGACCAGTCCGTTACTGCACTCCAAATGTTTGATGAAATGCGTGAAAGTGGACTATCTGGAGATAACACCTCGTTTATATTTGTATTTAAAGCTTGTGCTAAAGTTTTAGATATTTTTTATATGGAAGAAGAGTTCATAGTCATGTTATAAAACTTGGGTTTGGAGCGTATCTTTATGTGTAATTCTTTAATACATATGTATGCTTCTTGTGGTGATTCGGAGTCTTAGAAAAGTGTTTGATGAAATGAATGATAAAGACTTAGTTTCTTGGAATTCGTTGATTTGTGGGTATAATCAGCGCAAGAGGTATAAGGAGGTTTTAGGACATTTCAATGCAAAGCCTTTAGTTATTTGGATGAGTGGGAGATTGCGGATGCTCTGGTTAGATGCATTGAGGAAAACCATATTAAGATTGATTTGTACTTGGAGAATACATTGATTGATAAAGCGTGGCTTGGTTGAGATAAGCTTGTGGAATTTTTGATGGCATGGTGGAGAGGAATATTGTTTCTTGGAATGCCATGATTATGGGGTATGCAAAAGTAGGTCACTGCGTCGCAGCGAGGGTACTTTTTGATGAGATGCCAAGGAAGGATGTGATTTCATGGACTTCTATGATGATGGCCTATTCTCAAGCTACCCAACATAATGATGCTATTATTCTTTTCCAGGAGATGATGGTGGCCAAGGTTAAGCCTGATGAAATAGCTGTTGCTAGTGTGCTTTCTGCCTGTGCACATTTTGGCATGCTTGACATGGGCACTGCAGTGCAAAATATTATTCGCAATCATGGTGTAAAATTATATATGTGCGTGCGTGCGTGTTGAAAATGCTTTGATAGATATGTATTGCAAATGTGGATCAGTTGAAAAGTCTTTGGAGGTTTTTCGTGAAATGGAAGAGAAGGACTCTGTCTCGTGGACTTTCGGTGAATGGCATTTCTAATCAAGATCTTGAACTTTTCTCTCAAATGTTAAGAGAAGATGCAAGGCCAACCCATGGAACCTTTGTTTGGCATATTACTTGGTGCTCGTGCTGGTTTGGTGGATAAAGGATTCGAATTTGTCCACAATATTCAAAATGATTATGGATTCATACCAGAAATGAAGCATTATGGGTATGTGGTCGATCTTACTTGTGCTGGCAATCTATCAAGGGCATACGAGTTCATTAAGCATTTGCCCGTTGTTCCAGATGTTGCTTTATGGAGGATGTGACTATTGCTTGTAGATCTCGTGGTAATCTGGTTTCAGCTGAAATTGCTTCCAACAAGCTTCTTGAATTAGATCCAAGTAATCGTAGGGATTATGTACTTTCATCCAGTACTCATGCTGGAGTAGAGAGATGGGATGATGCTATATAAATCTTAGGGAACTGATAAATGAGAATGATGTGCAGAGACCATTAGGTTGGAGTTTAGAGAAATAAATGGTGGAATTTCTTGGACCTCCCAGAAACAAGTGCCAGTTTCTCAACGTAAATGAAACGTATGAAGTGTCTAAAACGAAAAGTTCTTCATGGCATAGATATCATTGTCCAGATGTCTTTTAATTCAGAGCATATCTCTGTAGAAGGTATGGGAGAAAGGATTACTTTTACATCCTAACTGAACTAATTGCGATTAAGCAGGATACGCCTTAGTGGTGCACAACAAACTATACATTGGCATGCTAAAATTTCCAGAGTCGATCATAGAGCTGCAAGAAAATTTATAGAAGGGTAATGCAAACCAAACATGCAATGGAGATTCTGAATGTGGATGTAGATATTTACCGTCTATCAGTTGCAAAGGAGCTTTGAGCAAATGAGACTGTCAAAGTTTCAACTGTTATAAAGATTAGTTTGTTTTTGCATGAAATTTCCTAGTTATATAGAGATTAAGACAAGCCAGTACATCCGAGTTCTGGAGAAGAACCTATAGAAGGGATTAGTGTCAGGGTGTAGGAAGATCAGAGTGGACTCCAATGGGATTGCAGTATCATAACTCACCATGAGCTGGATGTGTGGGGAACAGATGCTTTCAACACTGTAATTTTTTTTTTATGGACACCCTATTGACATGGCACATGGTATCTGCAAGAGCCAAATAAAGTGGAAGCAATGGGACTGCTGCAGTGACTGTCGCTATCATTGCATGTTTTCTAGGGAAGAAGATAGACGAAAACCTTGTCACAAGGCTGCCGAATATTGTAGGAATGACCATTGCAGGGTATTTGTGGTATCAGGTACATACATGCTGTTCCATAGGCTTTGGTTTTCCTCATTGAAATTTGAAATATCTGAATAATAGTTTATCAATGAGTATTAATATGTTTGATAATATCAGGAACCTGTTTCTGTGGCTGTCGTGTTATTAATCTTTCAGTACAATTCCATTGATGCATATCCTGGTAAATTACAAGCTGCCTTTTAGACCAAACAAGAATCTAAACTATGAATACACTGCGTGTGGCATTTATATGCAATTTTCGCAATGAAAACCTGGTTCTGGACTCTGAGTGCGGTTTTCCACAGTCGCTGAGCATCATCCCTTGTTCCTCCACCTCTTCCTCATTTGTCATATAGTTTAAGTATCACGATTGATGTATTTGAAACGTTTCTACATACATGGTTTTGGCATATATGTTCATTTTTAGCAAAATGTCGTTCTAGGGAGTTCTACATTTAGAGACGTATTGCTCATTCCACTTTGCATTGCCCATTAAATAGGAAAAAACTTCGACCTATCAAAAAGTCCGGAAACAACTAGAAGAGTCAATATGAGACATAAGCAACTGGTTCATCTTTCTAATCATAAGCAAGCACACATCCAAGCTAGCATCAAATGCCTCGGATGGAAGAAAATATGAAAAATAAACACTCCGAATTCTTTTAATAAATATTGAAGCTGAAAAAAGTACGGGGCGGTGGGGCGTAGGGGTGGGTAGAAATAAGAGTCATAAAGGCAATCCAACCATGGCGTTGTACCATTATTATAGATACATTATATTTATTTATACCATTCTGATTTGTGGTCAAGGATAGCTCCAAAGATTATCCGGTTCCAAATCATCCGGTGAGTCGTCGTGGTCCCCTGGAGTTTTCATCCTTGGTGGGCTTACTAGCATTCCCTCAGCCATATCCGCCAGCAAATTTGGCATGTCAAAAAGTGCCTCCTCATCAACAAATTCTTGTCCAGGCGGCATACACTCATTGGAAGAAGCTCCCATTCCGATCTGCTCTTGTCCGGCCGGCATTTTCTGTTCATGAAGAGTGGCTGGATGACCACCACTTTCTTGTGGAGGTGCTCTAGCAGCAGCCGCACTAGCTGCTGCTGCTCGTATATCGGTGGCCGATTGAGATGCCGGTGTTGGATACGATTTTATTAACTCCGGAAAATTTACTACAGCATCAAGGCCTTTCAATGCCAAAGCAGCAACATCATAGGCTGCAGCAGCCATTTCTGGGGTAGGGTATGTTCCGAGCCATATACGCGTTGTTTTACGTGGTTCACGAATTTCCGACACCCATTTTCCGCTCCTACACCGAATGCCACGATAAAATGGATGTCGTCCCGACGATTGTGGAGCACCCGTTGGACTGGAAACAGTGGTAGTTAGGGATTGGGACAAGGGTTCCTGTGAAGTGCTTGATGAAAAAGTGTCATGGGATTGGTCCTCCTTAGGACTTAAAGGGTCATTTTGGGGTACATTGGGACGATTAGCCATGCATTTAGAATCAAATGTATGCCTTTCGTGGAAAAAAATTGATAGTGTTTTTAGGGTATTTAAGGGAATGAAAATCAGTAGAAAAAGCGTGGGGAATTCGCAGTGGGGCTATACTGTTAAAGCGCTAATTGCACGTGTTTTAAGGTTTTGAGTTTAATAATTGGTCCAGCTTAGTTATAGATTAGCTGTTACTTATTATTTGGTCACTAGTTCCTTCCATTGGATTTCGTATTCTCTATCAACCTCGTACTTTCTAATTATCTTTGTCGTTTAAAAAAAACAAATAAATAAAATTATTTTCACTAGGACAACACCGAGTTAGTTTCTGGCTTATTGGTGGATTATTCCAAACTTATTATTTGAATTTTTGAATAATATAAAAATTAATTTTTAAATAATTTGTTGTCTGTTGCAACACTAGTCAATTTTATTTTTGTTTGTGCAAGTCAGTTCTTTTTTTTTGACAGAAATATATAGTTGTCTTTTTCTAGAGTAGAAGTTACTTCCTTTATTTTCAAAAATTCAAAACCTTCCATCGTGATGTAAATTTCTCACTTCAGCCTCTCTCTCCTTATATTCTATATGATTATATTTATTTATCCTTTTATATAGAATCATATTTTTTGAATTTTGATTTTCATATTAAAAATTGATCTAAAATATTTACTAAACAATGAACTAAAAAGAAATTTATACTATAAAATTTTATGCCATTCTTTTGTTGACATTAAATTTTAATATTAATATTATATAAAAGTTTTAAAATAAATAATTAGAGAAATTGGTATTGAAACTAGCAATATAAAATATTTAATGAATTTTTAATTAAGTTTATTAAATTATTTTAGAATATTTATTCATGTTGACTTGTCAACTATGTTTGTCAAAAAAATCTGTTTATAATTTCTTAATTTTTTAATAATATTTATATTTTTATATTAAGTTGAGTGATCTCGTCTGAATGAAAAGTATATTAATAGAAAGAAAGAAAAATATATAATAATAATGATGATGATGATGATGATGAGAAGGATAATTCTACTTTGCCCAAGTTGGGGCACACGATACTTAACCGTGTCTACTATGGTGCCACCTTGCTCTTGGCAGATATTTTCTCGGAAAGGAACCAACGGCCAGTAAAGCTGGCTTCTGACCACAAAATAAGCAGTGTGAACCCTCTTCGATATCTGTTTGTCTAATTTTGACTGTTCAATTTATCGTTTACTCAATTAATTATTGATCGGTGCATTAATGGTAAAGTCGACGTGGATAAATTTGAGAGTTAGATTAGAAACCACGTATCAATGATCAATCAGTGGACCTCAAGTTACACGGCAAAAATTGAATCTCTGCGAGAGAGAATGGAAATCTTAGCATCCCCGTTCCATTCCCACACACTATTGCAGGCTCCAATTTCCTATCAAAACCCAACTCCAAAACCTCCCAAATCTCTATTCCAAACCCATGTGCAGAGCCTCAGCTTCCATTATTCCACCTCCAGCAGACTTTGATTTCATGAAATTCTGAGAAATTCCACAAGCATAATAGCCAAAAATTCACCAAGAATTGCTCGATTTGGCTCATAATGGGACCTTGGTTCTGATTAACAAAAGTCAGTATGGCACACAGTCCCACCACGGAGAAGTGAATTCACAAAATCAGAGGCCATTTGGCGTATTGAAACCACACATATATGATATATCCAAACAATCAGCTTCTGTTGTTCTAAGGGTTATCCGTGTTTTGAGGCCAGACAATGTTGTTGTGGAGCTCTGCAGAAGCAGGCAAGTTTTAGGCATTTGCTTGTTTCTTTTCTCATTTGGGATTTCAGATGAATTATGCGTTGAATCACATGTTTGTATAAGCTTAAAATGATTTATAAGTCGAAAGACAAATATTTTTTCGTCATTGGCGATAGTTCAAACAATTGAGTTATTCTGACGACCGGGCAACAGTAACTTGAAAAAAAGAACTATTTTACTTAAAATAATTATAATAAAAAGTTATTCATGGTATTTGGAGATGTAATATTTGATTGCCTAGTCATGTGTGGGCTAGATTTATCTTTTCATGGAAGACTATATATGTGAATAATATCTTTAATGAATTGAACTTAAGCAAAACCCTTGTTTGCTCTGATGTCTTCTTGAATCAACTCATGTAAATGCTTAAGCAGTTAGAAAGGGGACAAATTTTATCTATTAAAACTGTGTGTTCAACATGATGTGCATTCCTGTAATTTGTTAACTGGTTCTATTTTTCTTTGTCTATGAATTTAATTATTAGCTAGTATATACGGTGGTGTGGAAGCACTGGCAATGGAAGGATTAGTCCCATAACTTCACTAGTAACATTAGTAACTTTCATCTACAAATGGGGGCACTTTCTTAAGTTTCTCTAGAATGCATCTTGGCACGTGTAAAATTTTAGTTTAGTGCAAATGAGACTTTTGACTAGGTCGAGTGGAAATTTGGAAGTTTTTAAGTTAAACTTGGACATCATTTTAGATTGAGTTGTCATTTTGATTTTCAAAATCAGATTGACTATTGTACTCTTTTGTTGTCAATATATGGCTTAGCACTTGTTGCAGAGTCTATTTTCAGAGCTGGGATCATGTACACTTCTAACAATGGTGAGCTCAATCAGCAGTTGAGGTCAAACATGTTTTCCTTAAGTGGTTCTGGGTTGGGGTGGTTGGCCGCAGTATTAACTTGGGTCTGTGTTTATCCCTTGCTCTTCTGTTCCTGTACAGCTTTTTTTAGAAGATTTAAGTTATAGTTCTCCCACATAACAGGGGGTCAAACTGCTTTAGCATTACGCCTACTGATCGCAGCATTCTCTTCAAAAATGTCTTCAGATATTAATCGTCCTTTTGGTGATGAGGTAGATGATTGTCAGAAATGACTTCATAGCTAGCAACTTCTGAATTTCGTCTGACCACGTCTTCTCGGAGAAAATTCTTGTGCAAGTTTGCAGTTTCGTGCTGCTAGAAAGGCTTCTGTAGAAATTGGTGCTCAACTAGTGTTGGGGGATCGACCAATAGAAATAACTGTATGTAGGCCTATAGATTATGAAACAATGTCATCATTTGTGTTTTTTTACTTCCATAAGTCTAAAATTAGACATTGTTGTACCACCTCATCTAAAGGTTAACAGGAAAATTTATTCATTTTAAGTTAGTCTTCAACAAGATCTTTATGTGTAGGTCAAATTCATTTTTTCGTCAGGCCTAACAAATGTGAAATTTTTACAAACTCGGGCTGGCGAGATTTGAATCAAGACCAGTGCCTATTCTTATACTGTACTGAACCTTGTCATTGAAAAACTTAAGCTGTATGAATGGCACAAATTTATTCATTTGAAGTTTGTCTTCAACAGCCAGAGTGATCCTAAATTTGGGGGAACTATGGGTTGAAATGTTAATCGATTTTTCTGCTGCCTCTGTTGGATGGCTGAATTACTTTTGACTGACACGTGATAAAGGTTTAGTTATTTATTTCTACTTATCCCCTTGCAGCTTGAAAAGGCGTGGAGTTCATTAAAGTGGAAGGAGAAGCTGAGCTTAGTGTCTACTGTCATTTGTGGACAAGTGATTTGATCAATAAATTTGTTGTTATTTGAGTTTAGTGTCTACCGAGCATTGTTATTTGAGTTTCTTCCATAGGTCCAAAGTCCCCCTTTCAATGGCTAAATCAAGTCAAATTAATTTGAATTGATTGTTTGCTAATTGTAGAAGAAGTTCGAAAAATTGCAAGGCAATTCTAAATTTTTAATTTGAATTTATGATGTAGTTATGTATTTGTTATTAAGTACTCACTTTAAATAATTTAATATGAGATTACCGCATACGTTATTATTATTCAAAATATTTTTCCTATAATATTGGTAGGTAAAGAATGAATTTATTTGTCAAAACGATTAATATTTGTTCAAATCGAGTTATGATTGAACTTACTTTGCTAAATCTCGCGTAGATTTTCAATTTCAACTTTGTTACGATTTCTAAAGATTAAATTCATTTATTAAAACTTTATCACAATCCGAAACTAATCAAATTAAACGAATTCTAGAAATTCATTGACAACTTGAGACCACTATAGGGAAGTTATAAAGCAAGTCCCTCATAAACAATTTTAAAAGTAAGTTTTCTTTTATTTTCTTGTCAAATTTAAATTTTAAAAGGATTTTTCCAAAAATTACTTTTGCAAAAGTAACTTTTAAAAATAGTTACGGACCGTTTTTGTTTTTCTATTTTGACAAAGTATTATAACAAAAACTATTTAAAGTTCAAAAATAGCTTTTTAATCTCAAAACTTGCTTCTTTGAACTTTTATAAAATCCTGTCAATCAAACGATAAGTATACTCAATTCAAAAATGAGACTTTTGTGTAGAGAATCTTACGTGAAGTCCACCTTTTACACCATACAAGTTAGCCAAACTCAAACATGGACCCAAAGTGAGAACAGACTATTTTCTTGTGGAAATCTGTGGTTTGCATTTTTAGTGATGAGACTCCCATTATTTTATTTCTATAATTTCGAAGAAAATGATTGATTGAATGTTCTTGATGATTGCTCAAAAATTAAAATGAAAATCATGTGACCATACTAAAAATCGAGATATCTAATTTACCGTAATAAATATGTTAAACTAGTACTATGTTTAGACCATAAGATTGTCCATGTTTTTCACAAAATTTCCGAAATTATTTTTGTTTTTTTTTTCTTGATGAAGAAAGTTTAAGAAGTTTCGGTATGTAGTGTTTAGACCATCGGGTTCTTGATGCCACTTAGTTTCCCTTTTCCATTTTCTAGTGAGAATTTCATTCGGTGGAATGAGAATTCCATCCCCTAGTAGTAAATGTTAAGATTTGGGGTCCATCTTA
>CAIGRQ010011616.1:0-10125 GCA_903798375.1 Fraxinus sp. D2006-0159
TCAAGGTAAGTTTATGATCATTTGTATTATTAATGTCTCCGATCTTTCTCTCTTTGATGTAGGTACAGATTCGAGGTCAAATCCTTTCTAAGATGGAGGAGATGATGTAATCCAAGATACGAAGACAAGTCCGGGCAATGATCAATTAACCGTTGAGGAAGGGCCTATGAATAGGTCGCGAGCGAAACGGGTCAAAGAAAATATGGGATTGCTTGTTCAAACCACGTGGACGAAATATTGATCTTAACAAACAAATGAACAAGTTCCATGTTGGGCTTGAAAGAAGAAATAAGATGGATCAAGTTGGTGCCAGGAGCTGAGGGGTAAAGCTATGTGATCACATAGCCTACCTCTGCACGCGATCGCATGCATGTATACCGAGCCAAATTGGGAGCAGCTGAAGTAGCATATGCGACCACATAAAGTTTCACTATGTGGCCGCATAGTACAATTTCTGGACGCGATTTTTTCTAAATTCGTACAATCTTCTGTTTTAGTTAAAACTCCAATTTATGGTAATTTTTGATATTTATATTATTAATACTTTTTTTCTAGCTATGTTTTATGGATTCCATATAAATAGGACTCATTATATTCATTGTAAAACATACAATTATTGAGAGATTATTGTAAGGCATTATTGCTTTCTTCTTGTTCTTCATCCAATTAATTCCGAACTTATCAAAATTATTTTCTTGTGGTGTTCAAACAAATCGAGTGCGATTCTTGAGTCTTGTAATCATGGGGTAACATATTGTTGGCGATTGTGTTGGTTTCTTGATACAAAGATTCAATATTTTTGAATCAAGCTTAAACGTTAATTTCTTGGATTTCTTGGGTTGAATCAATCTTGTGTGGCTTTCCTAGCTGTTATTGCTACGTGGGTTCGCATCAAGATTCTTCACAATTCCAAACATTCAAAAGCATCTCCACATAGAGCAAAAAAAAAAGAGGGCAAGAGATAAGATCGAAAGTTCTTATGATGGCTCTTCAAAAGCCAATGCCATGAATAATATGGATAATTTCAACAAGTACAAGAAGAAAGCGAAACATCTTGGCGCTAAAAAGGATTAAGAGAAGTCCAAAACCAAGTCCGAAGGACCTTACTATATTTGTGGAAAACTGGGGCACTAGCAAGAGATTGCAGGCACAAAAGCAACAAAAGAATAAGGGACAAGTGAATTTGTTGATGAGAATATCGCTATGGTGAGCGAAATCAATTCAATCCAAAACAAGGTTATCAGTTGGTGGTATGATACCTACGCTACCATCCATGTGTGTTATGATAAATCTCTTTTCAAAACTTATCATGACATTGATGATGGTCAAAAGATCCAAATGAAAAATGAAGGAAGACTTAAAATAATTGGCAAAGGGAATGTGGAGATCATCTTCGTTTCGGGAAAGAAGATTACTTAGACTAATATCATTTATGTACTGAAAATGAATAGGAACTTAGCAAGTGTGGTTCTCTTGGTAAATCGGGAATCAAATTTGTATTTGAGTTGGAAAAACTTTTACTAACTCATAATGAGTATTTTGTTGGAAAGGGATATTCTATTGAAGGAATGGTCGAACTTTGTTCTTTTGAGAATGATTCTAATAAAAACAATTTTTTTGCTTATGTTATCGATTCATTTAATTTATGGTATGATAGATTAACACACATAGGAATTAGCACTATGAAAAGAATGGTTAAATGTGGATTAATACAATGTGAAGTTGATAACATATAAAAGTGTGAAACATGTATTAAATCAAAGATGATTAAAAAGTCATTTCATAGTGTAGAAAGAAAATCCCAATTGCTTGAACTTGTGCATTCCGATATATGTGAATTGAATGAAATCTAATCCTTATGTAAAAGTGTTGCTAAGTTTGAATTGTGATCGACATTATTTTGAACAAGTGGGGGATTGTTGTAAATTTGTTCAAAATAATGTTTTTATAATAGTTTAAGGGCATGAAAAGAGATTTATTTGACCGAAGTTGATGAATTGAAAATAAATTGGAATGTGGGAAATTATGTCTATGCGTGCACAAGGAAATTGTGTGCAAGAAACTGAAATAATTTTGCTTCTACTATGCAACGTATGGTTATAATTTTACTTCTATTACGCGTACGCATTGTTATAATTTTATGAATTGCTAGGACCTGTTCGAGGCATATGGATGAAAATACTTTAAATAGACGATATATTTTCGTTTCCAAATATTAGAAACAAGTACATCATTACTTGAGATATTCCAATTCATTCATCAAATATTCAAACTTTTTAAAGTTTTCAACAAGTTCAACTATGAAGAATCAATTGTGTTTTTATGCTTCTTCCTTGAAGGCTTGTCAATCCTCTAAATTATTTGCCGAAAATCCTAAAAACATAATAGAGGAGGCAAATATTTTTTTAGTACATCATATCATATACATATTCGAGCCCCATTCTTTATTTCATATTGTTCGTGTTTCTATCTTCATCTTCTAACGACTTATCCCATGAATCACACAAACTTTATCGTTTAGTAGAAATGTCTATAAACGTAGGTAAAGAACAGTACGAGGATTCTTTTTCCTACCTCACATATACCTAGCACATATTGTTCCTTTTACCTCCTCCATATCATAATGATTATCACGTCGGAGTGCAACTGGCAGAGTTCCCGCCCTTTTCTCAAGCCATCGGAGCAGCCACGAAGCTCATTCTGGCGAAATCATTTTCACATAAAATTGTTGGCTTTCAAGATTAAAAATTGCTTGATAAATGAAATGAACGAAAATAAAAAAATAAAATATCCTTGGTTGGTAAGTTGACTCGTGACTACTTATTTATCAAGTTTACACATTTGACTCCAAGTCAACCATATGGCAGTTAGAATCCACACAATTCACAGATTGAAATTTCTGTATATTGTGGCAAAAGAGTCAGCGAGCAATTTCAAGAGCAGATTGGTATTAAGTTTATGTCTTGTCGCAGTAACGAAAGGCATGTCTTCTCACAGTAGAGAAGATAGACGTGACTCCACTGTCTAGAAGAAATGCATTGATTTGTTTGTGAAATATATATGTGCATAAATTATATTTGGGCCAATAACATTTTACATGCATAAAATCGGATAAAATTCCGGCTTATTGAAACCAATATTGAGGAAAGGATTTGACTATTTCTAGTTAAGACGACAACGTCTCGCATAAGTAACAACGATTTTTCAGTAATCGTCTTTCAAGACATAACGACAATGTCCCGCAATAGGAACAATCGAAATTACATAGATCAACAAATCTTTTAATGTTTTAAACTCTCTTTATATAAAAACGGACTCAGAATTTTTATGTAGAATTTATTTGATGCATAATGCAAGTATAAAAGTACATGGATCAAAGTGAATAAAACTGCAAATAGAGAAGTCTATATATAATTGTTGAAAAATTGTGTCATAAAAGGCATAACTGTTGGAATAAGACATGTTATTTCATGAAACTTTTGTCTAAAAATATAATTTCTCATCCGAAAGGGCATATCTTTTTCATTAAATATATTCCAGAACATTTATTCATGTGTCACACTGGGATTAATAGTAGTACAATTTTCATATGTTAAGCGTGTGCGCAATTCATTTGAAATTCATTCGAGAAACGAACAAGTTCGACTTCGAATTTTCATTTGCAATTTTCAACTTTAGTACCTAATAAAAGTTTAGATTATCAGTACCACGGCACGGTGTATATGACTAGTTATAATTCCGAAACTATATGTCATTTCAAATAACAGTGTAGCGTTGATACAAATAGTAAATTGCACATAGCACTTTTGAAAAACATTTCCACTAGTATTGCCTTGCACAGGTATAAAAATATCTTGACCTGCTGCTATAAAACCCCCTAGACCTTTTCAAGTAGAGACATCCTTTCTTCAGATTAACACCTGCACCCTTTCATCCCAATTTCATATTCTGGTAATCATTATATCGTTCCTTTGTGTCCTTTTATCGCAACCTATCTACCTCTTTTAACACTGTTCTTTCCCATTTTCAGATTATGTTGCCAAGGAGTCGAACTCTTCCATCTAGAATCTATAATGGAGTTGTAAGATCATTCTAAGACCTTAATCTTCTCAAACTGATTACATATTGCACTTTTTGGTTTCTCTAAGAATTGTGTATGCTTCACGTTTTAGGTTGAAGAAAGGCAGGACATAAGGCACTACTTACAGGTGGAAGTGCAGCCTAAGGTACAAAATACTGAGAGTGAAGCAATAAACCTTCAGGCCAACTACTCCAAATGCTTTGATGATGATGGCCGCCTCAAGAGAACAGGTAGACATCATAAAAATTAAATCTGATGTACTGTCAGATAGAATTTATATGTCGAAGAGTTTACAGGACAATATACTTCTTCTGTTTCACACAATGCAAACTTCAAATGTATCAAATAGAAAAGAATTTATTTTCTTCTGTTTCACACAATGCAAACTTCAAATGTATCAAATAGAAAAGAATTTATTAAGTTAGGAGTTAATGAATCTTCAGCCGGGCTAAAAAATCTCCGTTAGAAGTGCTAGACTTGAAAACATCAGCACATAGATTTAATTGACAGACGGAGCATCTTCAAAAGCATATTTAAGATTCATGGAAAAAGCCCTTTAGTGCATGTTTGCTAGCGGTACTCAACACCATAATAACCAATCTTCACTACCAAACATGCCATTATAATTAAACGGATATATGCTAAATGACACTGTTAATATCTTTATTATGCAGGAACTTTGTGGACTTCAACTTCACATATTATCACTGCTGTAATCGGATCGGGTGTGCTTTCTTTGGCATGGGCAGTAGGGCAACTTGGATGGGTTGCAGGACCTTGTGTGATGTCTCTCTTTGCTTTGGTCAATCTTTATACCTCAAACCTCCTCTCCAAGTGCTACAGATCTGGAGACCCCGTCACTGGACCACGAAATTACACTTATATGGATGCAGTCAAGTCTAATTTAGGTACTATCACTTATCTTCTTAATTTCTTTATTGTTGGCATCTTCTTGTTGATTAATCAAATTTTTGTATCCTTTCGGGGATTCGGGTTCAGGTGGGCGAAAGGTGAAAGTTTGTGGCATAATCCAGTACATCAACTTGTTTGGTGTGGCCATTGGCTACACAATTGCAGCATCAGTTAGCATGATGTAAGTTGGTCACATAAAATTGTATTTCAAAATTATCGAAACTATTGTGTAATTAAGGGGCAACTGGGAATTCATAGATATAAATCATATAACTATCTTTGCTCTTATTACAGGGCTATAAAACGATCGAATTGTTTTCACAAGAGCCACGGGAAAAATCCATGTCATATGTCAAGCAATGGTTATATGATAACATTTGGAATAATAGAAATCTTATTCTCTCAAATACCTGATTTTGACCAAGTATGGTGGCTCTCCATAGTTGCTGCAATCATGTCTTTCACATACTCAGCTATCGGTCTTACTCTAGGCGTGGCCAAAGTTGCAGGTATGTAGCAATGGGCTGCAGATAAGATTTTAATTTATTTTTCTTTTTTCTTATATTTTTCAGTGGAGTACATGGTACTGAATAAGACAAATATGTTTCAGCTAATATACTAAAAGCCTAAAACTGGATTTTGTTAGAAAATAAAAGCTTCAAAGGAAGCTTGACAGGCATCAGTATTGGAGCAATTACACATGCTGGGACAGTTACACCTACACAAAAGTTATGGAGGAGTTTACAAGCTCTAGGAGCTATTGCCTTCGCATATTCTTTCTCAATCATTCTTATAGAGATTCAAGTGAGACATCTCTCGCAACAGTTATATTATCCAACTAAACGAAATTTTCTCTAGAAGCATACTAATACTTTCCATGGAAAACAAACTTCAGGATACAATAAAATCTCCACCAGCAGAGCACAAAACTATGAGGAAAGCCACTTCTTTAAGCATTGCCATCACAACAGTATTTTACCTACTATGTGGATGCATGGGTTATGCTGCCTTTGGGGATGAGGCTCCTGGAAATCTTCTTACTGGGTTCGGATTTTATGATCCGTACTGGTTACTTGATATAGCCAACATAGCTATTGTTGTTCATCTTGTTGGTGCTTACCAGGTAACATTTCTTCGTGATGGTACTCTTAAAATTCAGGACCATGGCCTAATCCATTAACAAATTGCAGGTCTATTGCCAGCCGTTGTTTGCATTTGTTGAGAAATGGAGTGCACAAAAGTGGAGCAAGAGCGACTTTGTGACAGCTGAATATGACATCCCCATTCCGTTCTATGGTGTATACCAGCTCAACTTCTTCCGTCTAATATGGAGAACTTTATTTGTTATATTGACAACCCTTATAGCAATGCTGATGCCATTTTTCAATGATGTGGTGGGAATTCTAGGAGCCCTGGGATTTTGGCCAATGACAGTATATTTTCCTGTGGAAATGTACATTGCTCAAAACAAAATTGGACGGTGGACAAACCAATGGATTGGGCTCCAGATGCTAAGTATGGCTTGTCTCTTTGTTTCTGTAGCAGCTGCTGTTGGTTCTGTGGCTGGTGTTGTTCTTGATCTTAAAACGTACAAGCCCTTCAAAACTAGCTATTAAGAGGAACTTATATCAGAGAAATAATGGCAGCTTCTGTTTAGTAATGGTGAAAGAATTATGAGAGATACTTGTGAGAAATCCAGTTAGAAACTACTGCAATAGTTCCAAATAAATATTTAAAACTAGATCATACAGTGTGCCGTCCAGTTTACATTCCAATTAAGTGTTACATTTTAATTTAATATATAAATTGAGAACAATGATTGACTTGAAAAATTCGAGCTCAAGTCTATGCATCACACAAACTCGTCATGTTTAATAATGGACTACTACAAACACATATTTTTGTCATGTCAAAATGTTAAGATATCCAAGGAACATCCTCAGATTTTTAATTCGAGGCTAACTTGTGATCAAAAGTGTTGATCAAAGGCTTGATCTTTTGTTAAAGATCAACAACAATAGGCCTAAGTTTTCTTTTCTTTCGGAGCAAAGTCTCATCATCTATGTACAAGTATTCGCAACACAACTAGACATGCTTATTTAGGCCACGATATCATGTTAAAAAATATAAATTGATTAAATCGGAGACAAAATTATTGAAAACAGCCATGGAAACAATATAGATTTGCCGTCTATGAATTACAAAGAGAAAGAAGTGATAGATTAATAACTTTGAAATAAATATTTTATTCTAATTAGATAATTAAACTATTATGAAAATAATCATAACAAATAGAAATATCAAAATATAATGACAAGAAATATTTCCATATCAAGAAAAGCAATACACAATTAACATAACCAGATAATTAAACTATTATGAAAATAATTATAACAAATCAAAATATCAAAATATAATGACAAGAAATATTCCCATATGAAGAAAAACAATACACAATTTGTCAACAACATGAGCTACCTTGAACCAATATAGTTAAACAATTCAAAGAGAAGAAGAAAAAGAAGAAGAGAGAGGAAAAATCAATAATATATTGAGTAAAAAACTAGGTTTTCAATGAAATACACAAGTTTATATATTACAAGAAAAGGAAATAAAATGGAAACCTATAAATATGGAAACTATTTTTTTGCAATAATATTATAAACCCAACAAGAACCAATAGCATGTTTACCTGAAGGCAATGCAACCAAGTCCAAAGTGTTTGTTTTACGTAGAGTAGAGAGTTCATCAACCATAGCCTGTTGTCAATAAGGATCCAGAATAGCTTCTTATAGAAAGAGGGTTCAGAAATCTTGTGAATGGATGTTAGAAAACAACAAAAGGAGTCATAATAACAAGAATAAGCAAAATCACGTAATTGAGCTACTTACGTAGGGGTGGCAACGAGTTGAGCCGAGCTACGAGCTGAAATTCAAAGAGCCCGAGCAAAATGGGTTTGGGCTTTTTTTGGCNCAACGAGTTGAGCCGAGCTACGAGCTGAAATTCAAAGAGCCCGAGCAAAATGGGTTTGGGCTTTTTTTGGCCCGAGTCGAGAAAAGGCTCGGAAAAAAATTTAAGGCTCGAGCTCAGGCCTCAACAGGCCGGTTCGATTTTTTTTTTTTTTTTTTAACACAAAGGCAGCATAGATGCCTCTTTCCCCCTTCCATTTCAATTTTTTTTTATTTTATATGGGCCACACAGGCCGAATAGCTCGGCTCGGGTCAGGCTTTTTTCGAGCCGGCGCTCCAAACTACAATCCCTAGACTTACGAATACATTGAGGATATCGAGGAAGAGAATGAGCTAGATCAACAATCTCAGATGGTGCTTGGGGGCCATAGAAGGAAGATGGATATCATAAGCCGGCACATGTGTACCTGTAGGACATGAAGAAACAACAATACATGACTATCAATATTATCAGAAAATGGATCGATACGAATAAGATCAGTTTTGGTCATGTCACAAGTATTATCAGAGATAGAAAAGAATGGAATGTGCTCAAGAAACACGACATGTCGAGAAACAAATAACTTTTTATTAAAGGGATCAAAGCAGTGATAACCCTTTTCTCCTTGCCCTTAACCTAAGAAAACACAGATAGTAGAGCGAGATGTTAACTAACTACGTTTGACTTCAGGATGAAAAACAAAGCAAGTACAGTCAAAGACTCTTCATGAGGAGTAATTAGGAGGATGCTCAAACATTGTTTTGATAAGCCTGAAGTGTGTGAAGATGAAATCTTATTAATTAAGGAAATAGTAGTGAGAATTGCTTCTCCACAAAATTTACTGGGGAATTTGGCAGACAAGAGAAGGGAACGAGCATTTTCTACAATGTACCTATGCTTTCATTCACCAACACCATTTTGTTGTATGCCATCAAGAGCAAGCAATTCAGAGAAATCAACCGAAGTATAATCTCTATCCAAGTCACATCTAAAGCACTTAATTACAACATAATGTTGAGTTTTAATAAATGCTCTAAAAGAACGATAAATAGAAACAAAGTCAATCATCGCTTAATAAGATAAATCTAACAATAACGATTATAATCATCGATAATAGATACATAATATCTAGATCTTCCTTTTGTAGCAATAGGAGTAGGTCTCCATACACTAGAGTAAACAAGATCAAATGGTGCAACAGAATGAAAAACACTTCGAGGAAAAGGTAAAGCAGAAAATTTAGCTAATTTGCAACCACTACAATCAGAAATGCTACGAGTTTACAAATCTCCCGATTGATCCTTAGAAACTAAAAATTTCAAACGACTAGCGAAAATATGTCTAAGCTACAAATAAAAACTAGAAGACGATGAATTCAAACAGAAACAAGTCAACACCAGAGGCTGCAACGTGTGGTGGTCTCAGATTGTCCAACACGTATAACCTACATTGTCTATGGTCTATCCCAATCAGCTTTTGAGATTGAGGATCCGCACATGACAAGCAATAGAAGAACATTTCTTCAGATTTTTTTAATCGTAGTTTTCCCCATTCCCTTTCACTTTTCTTCTCTATTTCCTCTCAAATCTCACTCTCCTCCCAAATCAACTCTCACATATAATTCAAATCAACTCTCGAGATCAAGATTGAGAGCTTCCCGACCCACTAGACAAGGACGTAACGAGGATCAATTTTCATTGCTACATGGGTGGATGAACTCTCTCGCCACGACTGTCGATGGGATTACCGTAGAGCTTCATCACTTGCGAGCGCAGCAAGACATGATCCTAGCACAACAGGCTACCATGCAGGATTAGATGACTGCTTTCTTCGCTGATATGCTTGCCCGGTTTCCACATCCTCTCCCTCCCCCTCCCCATTCGACTCCGTAGTTCCTTCCTTGATGTATTAAAATTGTTTTGAAACTATGGTTGACCTTTTGATAATGTATTAAACTTTGTCATGTTTATGAAATATCTATCTGTTATGTGTGTTATTATTGCCTATTTTTACATGATTGCGCACTTTTTATTTATGCCAAAAAGGGGAAGAGATAGATAAGTAGCAAGATTTGCATGATTATACTTAAACATGGGGAATAGCAGTAAAATTAATAGGAGGAATACTTGTATGCAAATGTTGTTTTCTATTTCTTATCAATTTGTTCATACATATATCTTGCA
>CAIGRQ010011631.1:0-14094 GCA_903798375.1 Fraxinus sp. D2006-0159
AAACAAGTTCTAGGCAATATTTTCCATGGAATTCATTTTATTTCCACCCATTTTCCACCCTACCAATCAAACGGACCCTAAGAGTTGATGGAAGAATACTCACAGGTTGATAAGGAAAAGAAGAGACATGCCTCCCATCTACATTGATATGATACCCTTCCAACCCAGCACTAAGAGTGAGAACAAACAACTTGCCCTCAACAAAAGGGTATGGCCAATCAACTGTAACCTTTTTTGTCCTCCCAATCAGCCTTTTCAACCACCATGTGGCCCTTGATTCTTCAGAGTGACTATCATCGTCGCGTATCCACTTCTCACATTTCACCTGCCCATCAACTTCAAACAATTTAAAGTATTATATTAAAAATAAAAGAACATACATTTGCAGCAAATGGACAAATCAAAGATCAAACAATAAAATACATTACATGCCTAAACTTGCAAACTGGTGATAACTAACATCATATAGTTTTTACACATAGCTTACAATGGGGGCAAATCTTGAATATCTAAAGCAATTGACTCTTCAATAGACAACGATGTACTAAATTAGTCCTAATATATTATACATAAGTCAAAACCTATTAATACTCATCCAGAATATAATTTTGGATCAAAATTCCTATCAAATAATTATGCGGTGATTTAACAATTCTTAAACTAGTTTCAATCCAAAAATCAGTTTATAGGATCAAACACTATTATCACTTACAAACCCTTGATCAACACCTATCAATACTATGCAAGCCAATTTAAAACTTTTCTCTAAAAGCAACGAGCAAGGATGAAAATAAGCATGATGAATCGTCAGAGTTACAATTCATATTAACCTTTATGCATTTAAAGTTTAAACAACATTAACTTTGAACTTAAAACCCTATACCAGTTTCCTCATCGATCCTGGACCTCCACCCCTCACACCGTTGTGCAGATCCCCACTGCATCCGATAACAAGTGTTCTTCTCAATCACTGGCCGGCCACTCCAATCCCCTTTAATCCGTGGGTTAAAATGCAGTATCTTTGGAGGGTCTTCACCATCCACAGCCTTCAATCCCTGCAACTCCATCATGAACTGCGACACCATCTTGCTCTCCCCATCCTCCTTCACAAGCGCGATACTTGACTCGCTCTCCACATGGGCCCACCGCGGCGTCCCCACCACTGTTATGTGGGACCCTAACGACATCCCGCAAGATATCATCATCAAATTCCCCTTCTTCAAAAAGTCCTCCCTAGACACAAACACAGAGTTCGGGCAGGGCTCGGAGGCCATCTTCATCGTCCGGTTCTCTACCTCAGACCGGGTTTTCCCCGACTCATATTCCTCTAGAAATTTCTTACCCAACACAAATGCATCCCTGGCTGCTCTATGTAACTCCGAAAATTCATCTTTACTGACGCTATTGAACGCATTTTCGTCGAAAATGAGGCCAGAAATTTTCTTATATTCGCCCATCTTCCGCTCCGGTAACCGGAAAACCTGTTTTTCCTTCTCTTTTCTTGAAAATTGGTTATCATTTACGCTTCTGATAATTGGATTGGAGATGAGGGTTTCAGTGGACTCGACCTCAGATGATTCCAAGCCGAGCCCAGTTCTCAAAACCAAAGGAATCTCAAAGCTCACCAATAGTAGATACAAAAACAGGAGACCCAATAACACCTGAATCGATCTGAGTCGACTCATGGAGATCAATGAATCAAACTTTGCAAGCTTCATTGATCCCATTTTACATAAAAAAAATAAAAAAATAAAAAAACGTTGGGCTTTTGAGTTTTAAACCAGAATCAAAGAAAATGAAAACACATGGCTGCTTCCTTCTTTCAAATTCTTTACGTAATTTCTCTGAAACCAACCAAAATAGGAAAGCTAGTTCATCAGCTCAGGTGAACTTTTCTAACACATAAATACATAAGAGAGGGATTGTGATTTAGAGCCCGTTTGGTCGGGATATAAATCCGATTAAAATTGAAAATATAGTCGTTATTGGGTTCACTCGTCTAATAAAAATCAATAATAACGATTAATTTTTCAATTTTAATCCGATTTTAATCCCTCCCAAACGGGTTCTTAATTTATTATTAATAAAGTAAATATTAAAAAAGGGATCATAGGGATGCACAAAGGACATGGGTCAGGTCTTCAAAGATTATTATTTTATTTAATTCAATGGAGGTCACACAATTCACAAGTTTGTTACATCAATTTTTCAACTTCATCACCTAACTTGTATTTTTATTTTTGTAATTTAATTATTTGTGCCAAAACTCATGAAATTCGTGACCTGATTTTGTTAATTTAGTCGATTAATGTGATAATATGATGAAATAGTAAAAACCTTAGTCCATATTTTCAAAAAATGATATTTTGAATATTGATTTTTTTTGAAAAAAATATGTAGTTAAAAGAGTTAAAAAAAAAAAAAAAAAACTTTAAATTTACGATGCAAAATATTTTATTTGTGTGAGAATAAAAAAGTTTCATTTTAAAATCAATAATTTAAAATTTGTCCGTACAAATGGTGCATAAAGGACCGTTGGAAGTATTATTTGAAAGGAATGGGTCCATGAATGAGATGGCTTTGTGGGTAGTCGTTTTATCATTTGAATATTTATTCCAAATCGAAGAGAAGCTATTGCTCTTATCCTCTCCTTTTCAAATTTTGTCTTTATTTCATTTAGATAAAAATCATATATTTAATAATTTTAGTAAAAAATTGATGAAATGTGTGATTGAAAAATTAAAATAAAAAGGCACATGATTTTTTATGTTCACAATATAACATTAGTAGACGGATGAATTGAGAATTAATCATATTCTCAACCTCAAATTCATTTAAAACAAAACATAATTCATTTTTATTTTTGTTATAATTTTATACAAATCACAATTAAAAACAAATTGAATAAAGCAAATAACACAAAACAATTAATTTAATCCTCATCATCGTGACCTTTTTTGCGCAAGTATTTATTATTTTTTAAATATAGTCCTAGAGCGGACCCCTCACATTTTGACGACTCTATCGCAATATCATCGGATAAAGATTCCTTTCCTCTTTCTACACCACTTCGTCGTTTGCATGCATGCTTCGCTGTTACTTATTATGAAAGTTGTCTTTGTCTTAGAACCTACTTAACGGTACTTTTGAAAAGCTAAAAGCTGATTTTAAACATGTTTGAATAATTCTATGTAGAAGAGTTTTTAAAGGAAATTGACTTAGAATAGCTTTTTAAGGAAGTTCTTCTATAATAAACAATAGCTAAACAAAAATCCTACCGTACACGGTCCTTGAGCCTTAATCCGATGAGAATCAAACATGCACGTGAAGAACTTAATGTAGTTTAAAACTTTTAATTACCAAGGATACGAAATAGCTTATGTAGATAAATTTCATTCATTCATCCATTAAATCATTTGTCAACCTATTCAAGGGACTCTTGAAAAAACCCAAGTTGCTGATAATTCAAATAATCAATTTCATTCAACCTTACACAACATAAGATCTGCTCTGGCAATTCTTCAGCCTTGTTACCCTGGTGCACAATTATAGAACATATATATTAACATGAGACCCGAACCCAGAAACAATTTCAGGCAAAAAAGTGTTAAGAATTTCAAGACTTGCCTGGATCGTAAGGCCAAAATCCAAGATGCAGAGCTTTACCCTATTGAAGAACGTCTCAAAACCTTTCCGAGATATGTAGCTGAATCTATGCATATCCAAATCGATCTCCAAATAATTTTTGCCCTGAAAACAGAAATGCGAATCGCAAGATAATTGGTGTGTACTTCGGCGAACCACATACTGTATATAATCAACAAACTAGTATGATCGATTTTTCATAACTCAAGGGTGAAAATAAATTGTCAACACTCAGCTTATTTCACCATGTAACAGTATCAAGAATAGGCTCATACTTACCAAGTAAAATTCATGTTGAGGGCGCGAAAGAACGGGTTTTTCATTGTACGCATGCATGAGTTTCCTTTCGGCTCCACTGAGACGGAGGTCTTCCACATTTGCTACACGGCCTAATATCTTTAACCTCTCCCTGTATGGTACTATTGTGTCTACGGGAAAGCCTTTAACTTTTTCTACCTCGTCCTCAATTAATCTCTGTAATTAATGAAGTAAAAAAAATAAAAAATCAAAACATTGAGAAGATACACACATCACTAAAGAGGGGTATGAATGTACAAGATCAAACAAATGCTAAAATCAAATTCATTCGTCAGAGATCAAAATTGAAGTGCATATTTGGTCTGCAATACTATTCCACAATCCTCACTATCAAACGTGCGACATGTGAATGACTAATTGATTTCAACTTACCCTAATATTTTCTTGAAAATGGGTTGGAAGTTCCTTGGCATAGCTTTTGGAAAGCTTAAAATACAAAACATAACTTATTCCTTCCCCATCAGTTTCACCCTGAAAAATTGCCGCGGGATACAATGGAATCTGCGAAATCAGAAAAAGACAACTGTCCACATTAAGAATAAAAATAAGCTAATTATCTCTAGAGTAATATTGCTTACTATAACGTGAATTTATGCTATGCACGAATAGAAATATTTTTCATCAGAGAGAAATATACACAAGTACAGACAACTAAAAAAATATGTTGGTTATTGACTTAGTGCCACACAATCCAATTTCCACGATGAAATTCAACTGATTAAATCACTTTAATCCATCTTGGCCACTTACACAAACTCCGATCTGCATAAGAACATCAATCATTTTCTACAACTCATTTCCAAATAAATACTTGTTCTTGCAAAACGGCAAAACCTTGTGTCTAACTCACCAAATCCTGTTACTAACATATTCTGGTCAGCTTACGAGAGTGCAGTCGTCCTAAAAGGTGGGAATACCTGAACATTCACAACAAGAATAGGCGGAAGCGTCCCAGAAGAATCACTAACGGGAAGTTCCACAAATCGAGCTACATGATCAATTTTTCTCTGAGATAAAAATACATCAACACCAAAAGGATAATACGCAGCACAATTAGGAGCAAAATCCTTCCTCTTATCCCTGAATACAAAATGTGCAAAGAAAGACGTAAATACGAAGCCTCTTGACAAGTGTGAACACTAATGTACAGAAATGACTACATTCTACGCACCTGAAATAATTCTCTCCCCTAACTTTGAAAGTGCTTGGCTCAATGTTCGACCAGCTATCAGGAACTCTCTTTCCTATTGGACAGAAAGGAACTTGAGAACCAGCCAGAGGTCTTTGCAGAAGAGACTTTGAAGAAACTGCAACATATCATAAATTAAAAATGATTATATTTGAAGTTTGAGAATTTCAATAACAGTCGAGAACAATTTTGTATTGACAGTAAATATATGAACATGCATCAAAAACAAAATTTATGGACCAAATGGCAACTAGTTCCCCCGCTTAATTATCCCTTAAGAAAAAGGAACTCATACCCATCTACAGCCCGAGATAAAAGGCCCAAACCAAGATCCACCACTTCCATTATTTTGAAATTCTATTTTCCATGAACTAAAAACACAATTTTAAAGCAGATAGCAAATCTGACCCAGTAGTTACATTACGAACATAATAAATAACCAAAGGAACTTGTTTTCATCCTTTTTAAGTTGTAGGAATCATACGATTTAAGATGCAAGTTAGAGAACTAAGAAAACCAAGTCCATAGAGATGATGCCAACAGTGGCATTATCCTGGTAATGCAACGACTATAAATTATGTGAAAAGAAACACAAAATGTCGCTTAGGTCACGTTAATATTCCTTTTCAGGGAAGGCATTTTTTGGATTCCTGATTCCGTTGTGCTTATTATTGTTCTCCTAACTGGAAGTAGGATTTAATTCCTAACAAAGTCATTTAGGAACCACAGTAAGTTCAAAATACATTACTATGGTGGCTTTGAATGAGCTTAGATAATTATTTACTAGTTTAATCTCAAAGAGCTTCCAGTGTGGTACCCAAATATGGGTGCCACATAAACAGGCAGAATGCAGTAATGTGATTACACTTGCACAACATAATTACACAGATTTCTATAATGAAAACAGAGAAACCGATTGAGATTTAAAAAAAGAAAAAAAAAAAATATATATATATATATATATATAGAAATTTTTGGAAATCTTTAGCCTCTATTACCATATTTCAGATAATATATATATATATAGAAATTTTTGGAAATCTTGAGCCTCTATTACCATATTTCAGATTTTAAATCAAGCAGAGACCGATCAAGAAGACCAGTGTTTTCACAAACAAAAACAACTATCAATGAAACACAAGCTCAAAAGTGAATTCTAAGAGGTGAGAATTCATTATAAAAAAAAATTAAGAAAGAAAACAGAAAACAATTATATGCAAACGGTAATATTCGTGTGATTTGAATGTATGGAATTTGTGCCAAAAATAATCAAGTTAAGATATTTTACTCATACTCACATAAAGACGCATTATGATGTGCTTCCTTCCACTTGAAAGAAAGTCTCAAGGCAGCCTTTTTCCTTGAACAGTAGAAGCAAGACAAGGCAAGCAGTTGTGCGAAATAATTCCACAATTATCCAACAAGCTGCCCTCTCGGCCAGCATTTTCTCCGGAAGATGAGGAAATTTCATCAGCATACACATGTCTTATCTCGTTTAGAGGTCCGTCGGATTTTACTCTAGCTGTTTCACTAACCGAGTTGCGAGCAGAATGGCCAGTTAATGATTCCCCATCAAAGCCACTCTGAGAGAGCAAATCTGCAGTAACAAACACATGTAAGTTTTATACAAGTATTAGTAGACAATATAATCAGTAAGATTAATAGCTTCTTTTTCTTTCTTAGTAAGCATGATATTATTGTTGAGGCGTAAGAAGAATGAAAATATCAAAAGTATAATTTAGTATAGTATACCATCGGGAACGCTTTGGAAATCTTCATCACTCCAGTCAGATTCAAGTACTGCAGCAGAATCAAACCATGCTTCTTCAACACTTCCTGCAAGCGTAGTCAAGCTAAGTCTAATGACTTCAATCTAAACAAAAACAAGACAAGAAAATGATTTTCGAGATTTGAGATAAAATGGATGTCAATCAAGATCATCAGCTGAAGCTGAACTACTTCCATGTTGCAGATTTAGTAGAAAAAGGGAACCAGTAAATGTTGTGGAAAGAAACTAAAAGTTCTCCTTTATTTCATTATAATATGACAGTTTCTACCATTTTTTAACTTCACGTCCTAAGCAGTTCAAAACACTCGATCTATAACATTACTATATAAGACCCCACCAGGTCATCAAGCTCGACTTCCATTTGATGGAAATCCCAGTCCTGATTAGTTCTTACAATCAAGGGCGAGCAGACAGTAATATTGTAATAATCGAACAATTCACAATAAACAAGTTTACAGCTCAATCAAGTGGCTTCCTCCCATTAATCATAATTTGAGCCTTATTCAGTGCAATGACCATACAAGACCTCGAACAATACATTACCCCTTTGTTTCATTTTGCTTCTTTCTTCCCTCATTATGCAGTTCACAAAAGTTAAATTTCCTTAGATTACTAGTCTTACATTTCTCCAGGAAGTATGCTTACTTTTGCTTGATACCCAAAACTTCATTAGTAAAACTGCTTTAGGCCATTCTCTATCCCCGTTCACCAATATGTAATGCTAATAACTCAACCCAAAAAAACGATGACGACATACATAAGTCTTGTCCCAAATAAATTTGGGGGTCGGCTACACGAATCATTTTTCATCACGGTGATGCCCACGATAGATAACTCAACACAAAATAACATCTCATATAGAAATCATCTACATTTGATCTATCTCATATTAAAACTTGAGGGACTATCTTAAAATGTCAACAAGAGTAGCTCAAGACCTTATATACTGGTCTATATTTTGGTAATTAATTGATATGAAATTTATCCCTTAATAGCAAGATGGTTGCTCATTTGAGCAAACCAATCTAAAAATTTGTGTGCTCGTTTTTTAGTATTAATCGGATCAAATTGCCCGTTTGAGCTTAAAAGACTATAATGTTTATAAGACTTGGATGCTATCTTAAAAATCCAAACTTTATTAATACGAGTAGCACAAAATTTATACATTGGTCAATATTTCGATAATTATTTGACGTGAGATTTATCCTTAACTACCTTACAATATGCAGCTGACTATTCCCCAAATTCTATCACATTTCACAATGCATCGAAACTCAACAAAAAGACGATCAATCATCGAAACTCCACGCATTCACATAAACAGGATCAACATCCACTTGGATGAGCTGACCCCTCTCTTACAATACTGGGATTTCCGCTTTTTCTGCGAGCTTTATCCTAAATATGAACTCTATCAATACGTTTTTTCTTCTTTAATCGATTAGTACTCTCCAACTCACCACCATACTAGCCACAAAACAACTATTCATATAAGCAAATGTATGAATTTGAATATGAAAAACACACATATATAGAGTGAGAGGGAACCATGGATTGTGGGATTATTGAAGGGACGATCCAAAGGCAAAGATCGATCGGAGACATGATAAGGATTCCTTCTCTTCATAGCTTTCCTTTTCTTCCTATTCTTCGTTCTTGAACCTCCCAATTTACATCCCACACAATTATTGGGTCTAGAAACACATGCCCCCATTCTTTCTAGAGAAAAATTATAAAGGCACTCAGACTATTCATACAAAAAACAGAACTGATCATATATCGGTTCAAGAGTAAACGAAAATGTTCTAGAGAGAGAAGGTGTGAAAAGAAAGTGAACCCATCAACTACCTCCTCTTTCTCTCACGGCCTATAGATACAGATTTTAAATACACATGAATATCAGTGCTTGTCAATGATTTTCAGTGATGTAGCCAAAAAAGTGGAATTTGGAAGAGATTTTTTTTTCTTAAAAAAAAAAAAAAAAGTCAATTATAAGTGATTCCATAATTGATCATTTTTACACACAAATAAAAAGGAAAAGAAAATAGAGATATACATCTTTTACTATAAAATATCACTTCAAGTAAGAATTTTTTTTGAACAATTTTAACCATACTACAATTCAATTATTTCAATAATATATTTTCTTCATTCCAATTATATAGATTTGTTTCGTTTTTCACACGAATTAAGAAAACTTCTTTAATGTCATTGGAAAATTAATTTTTACCAAAATCTTTCCTAATTTACTCATATTTAATTTTCTGTATATAATACTAAATTATTGTTGAAATTAATAAAGAATTTGAAGAAAAAGAAGAAATGAGATTTGTTCATATTTTCAAAAAGTGAGAAATGTGTGTATTTTGGATGGTTTCAAGAAGTTGGCATATTAAGTGGAGAAAATTTAATAAGGATATATTGATAAAAGAACACAATAAAATATTTTACATTAAGAAACATGTATATATATATTTGGGACAATAGAAAAAAGAAACTCAGCCTATATAATTGGGACAGAGAGAGTATTACTTTTCATTTTTCAATTTGTAAATAAATATTACAATTCTTGTCATATATGAATTTCGTGTTATTAATTCTTAATAAATTAACATTTACATTTATCTCGATTAAATGACTTGATTTGATTAATTTTGATCTAC
Source organism: Fraxinus sp. D2006-0159 (assembly GCA_903798375.1). Taxonomy (NCBI): domain Eukaryota; kingdom Viridiplantae; phylum Streptophyta; class Magnoliopsida; order Lamiales; family Oleaceae; genus Fraxinus; species Fraxinus sp. D2006-0159. The sequence goes on from CAIGRQ010011631.1 coordinate 9,605, forward strand.
ATGAATCTAAAATTATTATACATGAATTTATTTATATTCATCCATTTAGGAATTTTAATGGGTATTCAAATTCATGTATTAGCAATTAATTCTTATTCTTATGTATTAAATTTAGTATAAAAATATTATTCATTTGTATTATTTCATTTCATATCATAAAAATTTGAATCATAAAATTGAATTTTGAGAGTATAATTTTCTTTTAAATTTCTAACCTAAATTTTATTATTTTTAGTTCTTTTGAGACTCATCAAATCCTTTCAATAAATTGATATCAAATATTACTTTTACAGTATTTATAAAGTATTTCAAAATAACGCGTAATGAATGTTCAATTTTGACCAGTAAACATAAATATCAGTGCGCTGTAGCCCAAAAAGTGGAATTGGGTAGAGACCAAAAAAAAAGTCAATTATAAGCTATTCCATAATTGATTATTTTTACACACAAATTTATAAAAGAAAAAAATGGCAAATTGGTGATGGCAGTTGAAAGCATCTCTAGGGGTGGGACCCGTGAAACGAGGCGGTAAAAACGGAATGCACGTGTGTATTTGGAGTTTCGTGCGTGTGTTCTGTATTTGTATGTAGACGCATGTTCGCGCGTGTATTGTGGGTTATTAACGTTACTGTCTCAGGTTGTCGTCTAACCCTTGTGAACTACAATATCTCCAGCAGAAAGTACGTACGTGCATTGTTTGAAGAATGAACACCAAAGGTAATACTATTTTTCTAGCGCTTTAAAATCGACCCAATATTCATTCGAAAAAGATAATGAATTACAAGCCAATGATCGAATTGATATCAATTAGATAGTAAATTATATTACATACAAAAGTTTAGAAGTTAATTGACCTATTTAAGGACGAGCCTATTAATTTTGGAATTGAAGACACTCTTCTAGAGATGCTTTAACGGAGTTTTGAATATCCGATTTGCAAGTTTTTGGTCACATGGGTTGCCTAGTCCGAAGCTTCTAATGTGTTTAAATATTCTATCCTTAATTTTTCTAATCAAATCCAGCTGCCTAGTCGAACCTTACAACATTGCTATTATTGCTTGTAAATATACTCGTGTGACATGTTAGACAATATTTATTAAGCATGCGCTAGATTTAGATAAAAATTAGCTTATGTTTGGTTGGGGATTAAAATTAGATTTTTAGTAAATTTTGATAAAAGTTAATGAAATGTGTAGTGAAAAATTTTGAGTCTCATAAAACGTGTGCTTAAAACTAGTTGGTGACTTTGACTTGAATTAAAATTTTAATTTTAATTTATACCAAATAAGGGCTTGAATTTTTAGTAAATTTTGATAAAAGTTAATGTAATATATGTTAAAAAAATAGTGGATCCATAAAATATATGGTTAAAATTAATTATTGTCTGATTTAAATTTTAATTCGTTTCTCTAGTTGAACCAAACACTGCCTAAATAAAATGAAAATCTTGCAATGCTTTATTAAGTTTAATTTAGGGTTGTGCTATACTAACATACACCCTTATGTGCCCCCTATGTTCACCTATCATTATCCATTAATTTAATACGATTTATTATATATGTGTATACAATATTTACGGAAAGGTTACTTGAGAGGAGTATTATGCAGGTCAAAGTTTTTTTTTTAATCTCTCAAGGGATATTAAACCACTATATTAAGTACATGTTTGGTCGTCATTTTTTCAAACTCATTATTTTTCAAAAAATAAATAAATAAATAAAAATTAACCACACATTTTATGAATTCACAACTTTTATCATTTTTTTAATATCATTTTAATCAAATTTTGTTAAAATCCATTAAAAATTGATTTTTATCGAAACTAAATAGGGCTAAATGTGTAGGCCAAACGCTTTGGTTAAAAGGGAAGAGGAGAAAATAGATAACTTGTGTAGATACGAAGGTGGTGAATTTAGCCCATGTTTGGGTTCCATTAAAATTTTAATACGTCTTTATTTTTTTTTCTTTTCAATTACACATTTTTCAGTAAAACAATGTCATAGGTAAATTTAAAACATTTCCTTTTTTTAACCAGATATTTTTCAGAAAATTACTATTTCAAATATATTTTGTCTCGAAGTTTGATTTTAGTGGAGCCCAAACAAGGGTTTAAAGAGTTTTGACAAGAGTAGTTTTATTTCTTTTCATACGTCAAGTAGCTATTAAGAAGTCATTAAAACCTCACCAACCAAGCTGCATATTTAAGGAAAATAAATGTTCATAATTTCTAATATCCCATCATCATTATAAATGTTGACCAACGATGATTTCGACAATGTGTTAGATGAACAGTAAATAAAAATTCTTTTGAATTTTTCAAAATTGTACATATTACTATTTGGTAGCCATTTTGAGCGAAACTTTCAACAAAAAATGATTGTTAACTACAACAGGCGGGTCCCACCTGTGAGACATCAAGTCAAAAATGACGGTTGATTTTCATGTTTAACGATAAAAAAAATGAATTTTTTGAGTTGAAAAATGGCTACCAAACCAGCTCATATATCATTACAAGTATAAATTATACCGTGTAACAAGAAAAATTCATTTCAGCTACCATCTTATTTTGTTTCCACTTTTATATTTCAAAAAATCTAATTGGGTGCCTCTTTGATAAAATATTATCAACTTTTCAACTAATCAAATTTTAATTTTAACAACACATTTTATACAATTCACATTTTTTAATAATATATTTTATCAATTTCTATCAAAATCTATGAAAATTTTTATCAAAAAATTTATCACACAACCTGTATCTCCACAAAAATGTAGCATTAATTTGTATTCAATCGACTCTGTTAGTGTCGGGGCCAGCTGGCCCCTTGGCACGACTAGGGCCGACGTGACCCCGTTAGTGTAGCAGCATTGATTCAATAATTGACCAAATCAGACGAGTATATAATCCAAAATATATAGACTAGCTAGGGTGGTGCACCCCTTTTCTCCCCCGTAATTGAGTATGAAAAAAATATTTTTTTTGGCAGCCTTGTGGTTTGTACATGAATTGGGTAGGGTCTTATGGCCATGGAGCAGTCCATAGACAGCCAATACTTGAATGAAGAAGACAGAAAGAAACAGCTAAATATGTCGTCCATTTAAACGTTTGTACAGTGGGTCCTCAGTCCATTAAAGTTTAAAGATATTTAAATATAAAGTTTTAATAATTATATATTTTGTCCCTTCAATAATTTTAATAATAATGTATAAAAACCATATTATGTATCGACATATTTGTTAAACATTAAGAGAATAATTCATTTTTGTTAAACATACTCAGTGTTGAATACTGCTTCAAAAGGAAACTTCAAAAGCTTGAAAAGCAAGTGACATCTTTCATCAATTTGATCTAAATCCTAACGATTCAACGAGTGAAAGATTTGTCCCCGGATCTACGTTGAAAGCTTGTATAGTAGAACTCATTTGAGAGGATTTGGGAGTCCTAAAAAGGGATTAGGTAGGGGAAGGATTCCTCTGCTTATACAGAAGCAAAGCTGGTAGAGATTTCACCAGATGCTGATGTGGCAACATCTGATTCACATCAGCATCTGGTTGGTCTACTTTTTTTTTTTTGTCATTATTGAATAAAAAACTGTCAGTGTATTTTGGCAACATTTTTCTATACACATAGCAAAGCTCTAAAGTGAGAATGCTATCTCCATGGACCATTCTTTGCTATCTATTTTTCACTCCTAAATTCATACATAGAATGAAATTAATTCCCAGACTCTTTCAATTTGTGGAAAAGGCTCTTTAGAGTTGTAAGGAGGCCCCTCCTAAAGATTTGTTGGAGAGATGAATTTGGTATACGAGGCATATTTATGTTGTGTACTTACTGTACCACTATAATTGACAAATATGATAAAGAGGAGGGTTTTCATAAGAATACAGAAAATGAATAAAATCTAATTCATATCCATGCTAAGAGAGGAGCACATCCAATACATATATGAGCTCACTGTCGCCTTTCCTTTGGAATGCTGGTATGGTAGTATTGGTTCATAAGGAAGAATGAAGATAATGAGATAAATTCAGATCTGTCTAGGAATACTAACTTGTTTAATACGTGCACATTACATTATTAAATGCAATAGATGTATCTTTCATAATTAAAGGGGGATTAAGTATTCTTTACTCGATGAATTTTGACCAACAAATACTCATTAATTCTTCCATAGTATTGATTATTGAGAGCTTATTTGGCAGAATTTTAGAAAAGTCAACAGTTGTTTAGAGTATCTCCAAAATAAAAATAAATAAATAAATTTATTTATAAAGAGTATCTTTATATATTGTTAAAGGGTATTTAAGTCTTTTATGTAATACCTAAGGTTTCCTAAATTCTTATTATAAATAGTGAGAGGCTAACACAACATGTGGTTAAGCCTTCTTATTCTTTTACTTTAACATGGTATCAGAGCAAGGTTATGGGAGATTAATTCCATAAGTTTTGTTCAAACATTTTTTTCTTTCTTTTCTCCTTCTGCCTT
>CAIGRQ010011662.1:3791-13916 GCA_903798375.1 Fraxinus sp. D2006-0159
AAAAAAAAAAAAAAAAGTAACTTATAATTGAAAAAAAATTACGAACACCCAAAAGTGATAAAATTCAAAAAAGTGAAACAATCAAAAATTTTTAAAAAGTAACAAACACTAAAAAATTGACATAACACCAATAAAATACAAAATAGACAAGACAAGTTTGGTTGAAGCCAACACAAAGAAACAAAAGAAAGTGGTATTCTCAAGACCAACAAACTAGTTATAACACAAAAACTTGGGGGGATAAGTCTAATAAAAACTTAAACTTAGACATGGCTTAACATTCCTCGGTAACCAACTAAGCGGCAGAGCCTCAAAGTCTAGTGCAGCATAACATCAATCTCATCACCATCCCCCATTTCCAATTGTAAAGAATAAATTCAGAAATTAAACTTCTTTCTTTAGATTATAGAGCGTGCAAGAAACATGAAAAAGAAATGGAGAGAAATTGTAAATGCCTTGGGAAAAGAAGAAATCGATCAAATAACTATGGACAAAAAGACCCACCAAACCATGAACTCCAATTTTGATCTCTTATCGACAAGGGACTCCCAAGTATCCCAAAAACTCCATCACTTCGTCTTTCTTTCCATACGTTACAATATAATACTACAGAATAGACTGCTTTAATCTCCACAGTGTAGTGAATAGCACATAATCAGAATGAGAAAAACATCGCTCGAAGAAACTGAGCAAATCAATCAACTTTTCATCCTCGAATTTGAGGAAGTAAACAGAGAAAATCAAATCTTATCGACTTCAAATTCATTGTCAATATCAATTCCCAACTCTTTTCCAAAAGATTTGAGAGTTTCTGCAATTCCTCAAAATACCATAAATTTCTCTAGTCCCTCTGCAAATTGCATGTTCTCCATCCGCAGAACTCAAATGAAATGAAAATTTATTGGTTTTGAAATTGATTATTTAAGATAAAAAAATATGGGAAAATTAGGGAGGATTGATTGCGGTTGATGGATGTTTTAATTTGTTTTAAGTGCATAAATCTAATTTGTCAATTTTTTGGAGTACGCAACCTAATTTCCTCTATATCTTAAATTTTGAGATTTTTTTTGCAATTTTTTTTAAAAATTGTTTAATATTATTATATTTGTATTTGAATGTTTTTTTCATTAAACTAAGTCCTCAATAAATTCAAATCCTATATCCGTCACTGGCTATATAAAGAAAAGAATTAAACTGGTCGGCCAGGTTAACTGACCGACCAGATTTCCAGGGGGCTGAGGTGGCATCACCTCAGCCCCTGATTTGATAAGCGGGCCCCCCCATGTATTAAAATCAAGGGCCGAGGTGCAGCCACCTCGGCCCCCTGGATTTGAGCCCGTGTTTGGGCCTGGAAATGCAGCATATCTCTAAAGAAAAACCTCGTCAAATCTTTGCAGGTTTTAGGTCGTATGAACTGTCGGTAGTGGAAGAGGAGAAAAATGTTTATCAACAATTTTACAGTATTTCCCGAGAAAGAGAGAGAGTATAATTTAGTGGCTCCATAGAATAAAGTAGTAGTGGTAAAATGATGGGAGTCTTGATTAGGGTTTTTTGAATGGGGATTTGGAGTTGAAGCTTTGGGTACTCAATTTTGTCGAGGAACCATTTGTAGCCCTACTGGGGCTACATAACATTACTCTTTAAGAATATGGTGCATACATATAATATAGTGAGATATGATTGGATAAAAAAAATAAAATTCAATCAAATAAAAAAAAAAAAACACATTCTCCACTCTCTTTTTAACATTTCACCTCTCTTTACAAGTAGAATTATCTTAAGAAAGTCTACGCATTTTGCCTTATTTTGTGCTTGTGCTTTTTTTTACTTTTAAGTGAAAATTACAATCGGGATTTTCAAATTAACGGTACCGTAATAAATTGACGACTTATATAGGAGAAATTATAAACTAATAAAAAATGAATAATAAATATAAATATATAATATATTAAATATCACATTAAGTGAGAATCTTTTTTGAACGGTTCTAACATACTATAATTCAATTATTTCAACAATATATTATTTTTCGTTTTTCAATATGTATTTAATTTATTTAAGTATTTAGTTACCATCAATGTTGTTGACACTGACCTCCGAGTTCATTGAGTTCAGATTTACATACTTGACAAGGGAATTATAATGCGAGCTCGGAATTGATAGTAGCTTATCCAGGAAGATTGTGTAATCTTTCAAGGGGAATAGTGGGGAATGATTAAAGATCACTAACAGAATCTTTGAGTCGCCACTCAGAAGAGTACACCTGGAAAGGTCCCACATCAGTGCCGGCACAATCCTCCAATTAAAAGCTTTAGCTTCATTTTTTAAGTAATGCCTTAATTACTGGGGGCCACTTGTGCCAGGAAGCATTAATTATCTGACAGGTCTGAGCTCGACAACCACTCTCATTATGCCAACAGATGTACTTATTTAGGTCGGCATCATGATCGACAAGACAAGGGTACTACATGCATGCGTACTCCTCCTATACAAACTCAAGGGAGCGACGGCAAAAAGGGAGGATTCTGGACACTTGATATTGAAAATACTTCCTTTGACAAAAGAAACAAAAGGACAAACACTTGTAATTTATTCTTGCAATTTACAAGTGATTATGAATAAAAATCCTCATTTATATTATAAGTTGGCTTGAATCTTGTTCATACAATTTTCGACGTCAACAAATGTATATGTATATTCGATAAATTCATTCCACTTGTGTGTTTTCATTAATATATAATTTCCTTATTATTAATTCTTTTAATTAATTGTAAGTTTAAGTAAGAATTAATATTCATCTTCATTTATGTATTCTAGTGTTATTAATTATAATGACATGTTAATTAGACTTTCACATTTAAGAATATAACGTCTATGTATGCTAATTAATATTTAGTTTTACTTAATTAGAAACTAAATAAATGATTTTATATTCATTGTCACATATACATGTATAATTCTAAATTAATTAACATTCACACATATTTAAGTATTACTTTCAACACTTATAAAGCAGTTCATAATAATATGTAATGCAAGTTCAACGTTAACTAGTCCGATAAAATATGTTAAAAAGTTCACATTTGACTTTTGATTTTTAAATTATAATAAAAATTAAGAAGGCTTATTTTTGACTAATTTCTCTTATAAGATTCATATTCGAACATTTAGCTTTTATTAATTCCAACTGAATGAAATCTATTTAGGGTAAATATATTGTCACTAAGATTTTGTTTGTTTTAATACTTTATCACTAAGTCTATGTTTGTGTAAACTTATTAGTAGCTTTTTAGGAGTAATAGTAGTACGTCCCATGAAGTGTGCGGGTTACTTTTCGATGCAAAAAAAATTCAATCTTATCTAGTAGATAAATCAAAAGTATAGAAACAAAAATAACAATTGAAGCATTTTGCTTCTATAACGATCTATGAATTGGTGATTGACAACTTTGACTTGATAGAAAAATGAAGTTATAACCTACTATCTAAGAAACACATAGATTAATTAATTAATTTATTTTTATATATACTCCACATTTATTTTACAAATATAACCCTAATTCATTTAAAACCAAAATAAATTGTACACCCCCATCTCTCCCTTAAACGCGCTTATATTTTCTCTAGCTACATTTTTCGAAACTCCAATTGAACTCAATTAAACCCACTATATCGGATTAGGGATGACAAAAAAGTTCGTCGGCTCGGGCTCAGCTCGGCTCGAAAAAAGTTCGAGCCAAGCCCAGCTTGGGCTCGGATACACTGAGTCGAGGCTCGGGCCGAGCCTCATTTTTTTTGCTGGGCTTTGCTCGGTTCGGGCCCAAAAAAACTCGAGCTTGAGTTTTTTTTTTGGCTCGTGACTTAGGTCGACTCGACTCTACTCGTCTCGTTAACATGGCTACGTGGACGTTTATAGTATGTTACAACCACAAAAAATATAGAAATTTAGTCTTTTATCGAGTAACGAAAGGAAGTATCCAATTATATCAAACATTGCTCGCGATCTACTAACACCTCTGGTGTCTATGGTAGCATCGGAGGTTGCATTTAATTTATGTGGTCGAGTTTTTTGTGGCAAACGATCAAAAATAAAAGAAGATACATTGGAAGGTTTAATATGTTTGAAGGACTGAGAATGTGCGGAATTACGTTTTTAAGAACAAATTGATATTATAATGACTCAAGAGTTGCAACAGATTAAAGCATAAGATATTTTAACTCCGCCTACGATAATTGTAGCCGGTCTCAAACCCGGAGAAAGGAGAAGAATTTTAACTTTTATTTAATTTATAGTACGTATAAACCGTACAAGTTTTAAATTCTTTAAGTTAAAATGTAGATTTGACATTAAAAAAAGAGCCGACTCGGCTCGTCTCATTGACATGGCTACACCGGATAGAAGAGAAAGAAGAGAGGGAAAAGATAATAGCAATACATAGTCTTTTTGTTTTATTTTTTTAGTCGTTTTCATTTTATTTTTTTTTGAAATAAAAGAAGAAAAAGAATGTGCGGAATTACGTTTTCAAAAACAAATTGATATTATAATGACTCAAGAGTTGCAACAGATTAAAGCATAAGATATTTTAACTCCGCCTACGATAATTGTAGCCGGTCTCAAACCCCGAGAAATGAGGAGAATTTTAACTTTTATTTAATTTATAGTACGTATAAACCGTACAAGTTTTAAATTCTTCAAGTTAAAATGTAGATTTGACATTAAAAAAAAGAGCCGACTCGATCGGCTCGTCTCATTGACATGGCTACACCGGATAGAAGAGAAAGAAGAGAGGGAAAAGATAATAGCAATAAATAGTCTTTTTGTTTTATTTTTTTAGTCGTTTTCATTTTTTTTTTGAAATAAAAGAAGAAACCAACAAAAAGAGTGGAAAAGGCCAANTTTTTTTTTGAAATAAAAGAAGAAACCAACAAAAAGAGTGGAAAAGGCCAACCAAAAAGGAAGAAAAATATGAAAAAAAAAATTCATAAACTTTATATAATCTTCTGTATTTATATGATTGAGTCTTTCTTACAATTAAAGTCATCGAATCATAGTTTTCTAAGTTGAATAAATTTTTTTGACAATAAATGCTACTTATTTTGTATTTTACTTATTCTAAAACCGTGAAGACTAGTTAAGATTGATAGTTGAGCGAATAGTACTTAAGATTTACAGAAAAAAATAAGTTAGACCAATTTGTAAATCATTTATAAATTCTCAAATCAAATGCTTAATTTATTGTAGATAGAAATAAGTGATTAATTAATCATTTATAAATTTTGCCAAACGGAGACTAAATAGGTGAGAAGATCTAAGCGTAAACTCGTTAAAGTGACTGTTTAGTGCTATCTGTGTTAATTTCCCTATTTAAACAATTGGACTGGGGGTACCCGGCCCGTCATTGTATTCGAGGTGATCTAGCAAATTGAAGTGTATGGCTTTCAAGTCTGCAATTCTTCATAATTTTTCTTGAACAGTTCTGATCAGCGATTCTCTCCCGGTAAGTTTTCTCAGTAATTTTTTCAGGGTTTTCTTTTCTTTTTTCTTTGTTGTTTATTTTATTCATAATTTTTCTATATTCCTCGTCACTTCTTTTCTGGATGTTTGATTTTTGTGCAGAAATACATTCTCTGTTCGGATTTCGATTCCGGTTTTGGCTGCTTCGGAAGAAGCTTAAATAATGGTAATTGCTTCTATTTTGATTGAATTTATTGTCGGATTTTTCTTTGTTTATGTATTTGCATATTTTTGTGAATGTTTATAGCCTGGAAGTAGTCTGCTTAGGTTAAATTTAAACTTCTAAAGATTATTTTGTGTATAGAGAGTATTTAGGATTATCTTTTTAACATGTGTTGTATAATTTTGTAAGATTGCTGAGGATTATGTTGAGTGTGGTGAGTATTTTCGGATATTTTCTTTAACCGTTGAATATTTCTGACCACTTATGTATCTATCTATGAAATTGATTATGCGAAGTTCATAATATTAGATTCTATGGGTTTATTATAGCATGTTGTAATTTCATTTCAAAGGGCACGTTATGCATACCGATTTAAACGAATTTCTGGATTTTATTGAGCAAATAGAAAGCCATTATCTCATCTTTGAGTTCCGAAAAATAGTATTATTTGCTTTGAGACGTCGTGTTACGCACTGGCTTGTAGAGACGTCTGCCACTTTTAGACGTGGAACTGAGACTTATTAAATTTAAGAAGTCTCCTCAAGTCTCAACTTCAAATAGCTGAAGATGTCAGAAGTGCCATTATGACCTCGTAAATGGTCTTGTGTTGGGGAGATAACTTCTGTTTTCTTTAAATCCAGACAATTATTGGAACTTGCCTATAAATATAGTGTTGAAGCCACATAGAAAATCAACAAACAAAGATGAGCATAATTGAATTACGTGCTTCATTTTCTAAGAACTTCTGGCTTTATTTCTAATTTTTTAGACACAAAGTCTGAGTAAGGTGACCTACTAGAAAGTAATGTCAATGGGGAGTTTTGAGCTTGGTCTGTTGTTAGGTACACTTTTACATTTCATGGTCTGGAGTTTTCGTTTGCAAAAAAATTCCTCTTTTGACCTTTCAAATGACATCTACCTCTTCCTGCTGTGAGGGTGTTGCACGAAACCAAATTTCTCCATCCCGATCATGTACTAGTTGCTTTGCTGGTATGCCCACTTAGGTTAATTGGGCATTGTTCCTCAGTTCTTACCAACCTTTGGTGTGTATCGACATGTTGCTAGTTAGAACTTGGTCGAATAAGAATAATTGATTCTCTCTGCTGTCAATTTCTTATTTATTCATGGCGCTCAAAAAAAGTTTTCGATTGACATTGTCTAGGAGATCTACTGTCAGCTCTTTGTTCCTTAATAAAGTTTTTTTCTCCTTTCTTTTCCTTTCTTCTTTAATATTGGATGGCTTGGAGATGTTGATACTGATTCAATTAATGAAGAATACTGTCAGCAAAAAATAATTTAGCATCCCCATTCTTTAGTGTCTCGTGCCTTTTTTTTCCTGGTTGATTACTGGAAGTCCGAATTTGATCCCATATGTCACATGCATGCAACACTCAGTATCAAACAGCTGATCCTTTTCTGTGCTGCTTCCTGCTTGATCATAAATTATGTCACTGACCACCATTCTTTCGAACTGTATAATATAATTTGTTATTCCATTGATCCCACTAACCAGCACTATGCCATAAAATTTGGTGGGTCTCTTATGTTTTGAAACAATGATATTAATTTATGCAGGATTACCCAGCTCTTTTTCTTTTCACACAAAATATTTGTTCTAACTTCAGAGTAGATACTAGTTTCTATAGCTTTTATGCTGCTTAAAAAGCTTATGAGATTTGAAACTAACAGCATGTCATATGTTTCAGGCAACTCTTAATGATTCGTTCCTGGCAGATCTTGATGAATTGTCTGATAATGAGGCTAATCTTGTGAGTTATTCTATTTTCCTTTCCTTTTATTTTTATATGTTCACATGCAGATGCAGATATGAATCTATTGTGAATGTAGAACTTCTTGGTTAGTTGTGGTTTCATCGTATTTTTGTTGCAGTTCAGACTTCAATCAAGTCTTCTGTTATTTCTTATGGCATTGGGATGATAATGTTTTCCTTCCAGGATGAGAATAATGGGGAAGATGAGGACATGGAAGAAGATGTAGATGGAGACTTAGCAGATATAGAAGCACTTAATTACGATGATCTGGATAGTGTTTCCAAACTACAGAAAACAGAGCGCTACACTGGTATTATGCAGGTTTGTTTAATTTTATGCGCTATAGTTCATTGTCTTGTATTCCATATTCAATACACGAATTAAAATGAAGAGCCTTGATGATTGTGATTCCTCGTGTGAAGTTATTGTTCTCATTGGTCTTATGTTGTTTGCCAAGCTATGTTCTTCTATATGTCTGTCATATCTGAGAGTTCTGTATTCTCCCTTCCCTCCTCTAACCCTTCTCCTTCTGTTCTGCTAGCTATTTGTAAGTATACATTGATGAGTAATTTCATCTTTTGTTGCAGAAAGTCGAAGATGCACTTGAAAAGGGTTCCGAAACCTCAGATAAAGGAATTGTTTTGGAAGATGATCCAGAGTATCAGCTGATAGTTGAATGTAATGCCTTGTCAGTCGATATTGAAAATGAACTCGTGATCATACACAATTTTATCCGTGATAAGTATCGCCTGAAATTTCCGGAGCTTGAATCTCTTGTTCATCACCCGATTGATTATGCTCGGGTAGTTAAAAAGATTGGGAATGAGATGGATCTGACCCTTGTTGATCTGGAAGGACTCCTACCATCTGCTATTATTATGGTCATTTCTGTAACCGCGTCAACTACCAGTGGCAAACCACTCCCAGAGGATGTCCTACAAAAGACACTTGATGCATGCGATCGCGCTCTTGCTCTAGATTCAGCAAAGAAAAAGGTCCTTGATTTTGTGGAGAGTCGAATGGGATATATTGCTCCAAATCTTTCTGCTATAGTTGGAAGTGCTGTTGCTGCTAAACTTATGGGTACTGCTGGTGGTCTTGTTGCATTAGCAAAGATGCCTGCTTGTAATGTTCAGCTCCTTGGTGCCAAAAAGAAAAACTTAGCAGGGTTTTCAACAGCAACATCTCAATTTCGTGTGGGTTATCTAGAGCAAACAGAAATATTTCAGAGCACCCCTCCTTCCTTGAGGATGCGTGCCTGTCGACTTTTGGCAGCAAAATCTACACTTGCAGCACGTGTAGACTCTACGAGAGGAGATCCGACAGGAAAAAATGGAAGATCTTTCCGAGACGAGATTCTTAAGAAGATTGAGAAGTGGCAAGAGCCCCCTCCTGCCAAGCAGCCTAAACCTCTTCCAGTTCCTGACTCTGAGCCCAAGAAAAAGAGAGGCGGTCGACGACTGAGGAAGATGAAAGAAAGGTGGGAGAGTTTTCCTTACAACTTATTTCATAAGATGTACAAGATATGCTATCCATTTTCTATTCTGAAATTATGCTTTTAAAAATCAAATAAGTTAAACGTTCTCTTCATTTTTCATCAGATATGCTATTACAGATATGCGGAAGTTGGCGAATAGGATGCAGTTTGGAGTTCCAGAGGAGAGTTCTTTAGGTATTCATATCAAATCTAAGAAATCTACTACAAATCATTATTCAGTTATAATTTTATTGTACTCATGAGTTACATTCTTTTTATGTTGTCATTTTCCATGTATTCTGAACTGAGGAATTAGAATATACATCAAGAAGTAAAATTGGCACCTATTGACAATAAATAAGTTAGGTGGTTGGTGCATGCAATGTGTAGATCTGAAGAGGTTCCTCTTCATACACGTAATGTGATATATTATAAGAGGGAGATGGGTAGCCAATAACTGACATTGCTTCTTGTGGTTGCTAACTATCTACTTGTATTGGATCTTCAAGTAGATGTAGCGATTAACCAAATGACTGTTGTTCATGTAGCCAGTCCCAAGTTTTAATGGGAACAGGACTTATTTTATTATTTTTATTGTTTTTTTATATGTACATTTCTTAACTAAGTATTACATTCTACTGGCATTCAAGTGAAGCCCATGCTGTATATCCTCTATTTGTTTTAAATCCTTTACTGTTTTTGTCTTCTATTTACAGTGAACTATGCTGTTAAGTTTCCAGAATAAAATATGTCTTCTTGTTTTCTACTTTTTTTTCTCTCTCTCTCTCTCTCAAACTGAAGTTTATTACTTTTCATGCTTTGATTTGGGCTGTGCACCAGAGAGTCCATGTACTGCTTTTTCACTCTTTCTGACATTTTCTTGAAGGCGATGGGCTGGGGGAAGGATATGGAATGCTTGGTCAGGCTGGAAATGGCAAGTTACGCGTATCAGTTGGTCAGAGCAGACTTGCTGCCAAAGTAGCCAAGAAGTATGCTATTCTTGAGCTCTTCTTCGTTCTATAGAGTTTTGTTCTGCTATGATAGTTTCTACAGATTTTAACATTTTATTCACTGTAATTAGAAATTGTGTTATTATATTCAGTCGAAGTTTGGGGGAAAAAATTCTTTCATATATTATTGAGAGATGGTAAGTATACAAAAATATATACAAGGCAAAAAGAAAAAATTGCACTTTAGTC
>CAIGRQ010011663.1:0-14435 GCA_903798375.1 Fraxinus sp. D2006-0159
GGGATGATCCAACTTTTTGAGCACAACGCTCTTGATGCTGTTCAGGAAAAAAAGTAAAAAGTAAATAAAAAAATAAAAACTTTTAAGCTAAGCCTAACATGCCGTATTAATAAATAATAACATTTATGGGGTTTTTTTTTTGTATTTTTTAGTAAACGTAGCAAAAATTGAAGAAACAATAGAAGATGACTTTTTATGTTATATTTTAATATCATGTTTGGTAAAGATAATTGAATAGCATTAAACGGTATTATTAAAAAAAAAATAAGTTAAATTTATTTATTATGTTCGGAGAATCTAAAGGCATTCTGTTCTTGGAAAGAAAAAGAGTCTAAAAGACGAAGGGTCTGTTTTCTTTGTTGTTTTCAGGCCACTTTCAATTTTTAGTTTTTGAAAACACTGAAAACACATTTACTTACCTATTTTCAGAAACAAATTTCCAAAAAACGAGTTTAAAATTTACAAGAAAACGGAAAACGCCAAAAAAATTGTTTTGGCTCTTTTTAGTTAAAACCTAGCCAAAACTTCATTTTTTTTATTTTTGAAAACAATTTTTCAAAATGACAAAAAAAACGCGTTTTCAATAATCTCAAAATAGACCCTCAAATCACAAAACCCAAAATGAATTCAAAATTAAAAACTAAAACACGAAAAGAACAACCTCTAATATTTTAGAGATGTAAGTGGAGCTACTAGCTACAGCAGAAAGCAGTCACTGGACCTATTTCCCACTAGGTTAAAAACTTCCATTTCCCACTGGATTTTCTTGTCTTTGTCATAAATAACTCAATGGGACATACATTGCAAAGATGTCCAAATGTAGATTGATGTTGTCCCTAGTAAATTTGGGACTACATTTTTGCCATTCCATTTAACTCATTGCTAGGTCTATTATAACCGTACAAGTGGCAGTGTTAGAGAGTTTATGTTGAGTACTTTCTTCTTTTAAGATAAGATCAGATGTCTAATGAATCCGAAGGAATGTCATGATCAAAACACTGTCAGGTTTCTGTAGTTGGGGATTATAAAGACCTGGTCCTTAATTGCCCTAAATACTGCAACTCAAGAATAATTGAGAAGCAGTCTGTATCAAAGAATTCTAATTTATCATTATTGCTATTTTTTTCAATTATTAGGCTTCAATTTTAACTTGCATGTGGTTTGTAATATTAAGTACAGAACAAGAGTCACACTTCAATTTGTTTCCTGTGTTAGCCAGCTGTTAAAATGGACACTTCAATTTTAATTAACTGTTAGATTATTCTACTAATTGCTGATTGAACTTTTACATTAAATCTTGATAGATAAGTTGCTTGGGAAAGGAGGACATGCAGAAGTGTACAAAGGGTGCTTGTCTGATGGTCAAATTGTAGCAGTGAAGAAGATAACGAAGAAAGAGAAGAACGACGAGGACAGAGTCGGGGACTTTTTGTCCGAGCTTGGGATCATAGCTCATATTGACCATCCGAATGCTGCTAGATTAATCGGTTTCAGTGCCGCTAATGATTTGCACCTTGTCCTTCAATTTTCTCCACATGGCAGCCTTGCCACAGTACTGCATGGTGGTATACTTACACCAGATCCTTCACTAATACTTTCAAATTCTTAACTTAGTCATTGGATTGTCATATTTAGATTGGATCATACCATTGCAGGGCATTTTAATATACAGATTCAAACTCAAGTTTGAATTTGGAATCTTAATGAGTTGAACGATAGTTCTAAACTATGAAAAATCATTGTAAGAATACAGACCAAGAATATGGATTCGATAACACTTTTTAGTGCAAAAGGAGCTGTAATTAACCATGTTGTTCAGCAGTGGATTTAGACTAAGAATGTTTTACGATGTCAAACAATATAAATCCCATGTTATTTCGACTGAGAAGTGAAAATTTGGTATCACAGGTTCTGAGGTGAGTCTAGAATGGAAAATAAGGTATAAGGTGGCCGTCGGGGTAGCTGAAGGATTGCAGTATCTTCATTATGACTGCCAAAGGCGCATAATTCACAGAGACATAACGGCCTCAAACATATTACTCTCTGAAGATTATGAAGCCCAGGTTCTTTTACCATGTTATCCTAGAAGAAAAAGAACAGGATACATATATAATTTTCATTGTTTATCGAGTAATTAGAAATGGATGAAACTCTCTATATTTTGTATGTTATGCAGATATCTGATTTTGGATTAGCAAAATGGCTTCCAGAAAAATGGGCTCATCATGTGGTTTCCCCCATTGAAGGCACTTTTGGGTACAGCAGAGCAACTTCATTTGCCTGCTGCATTTGTTCATTTTAAAGTTATGATGCTAATAAATTTCACTTTGTATGTTAATTGGTGTCAGATATATGGCCCCAGAATATTTCATGCACGGAATAGTTCACGAGAAGACTGATGTATTTGCCTTCGGGGTTTTGCTATTGGAGCTCATAACAGGCCGTCGTGCAGTTGATTCATGTAGACAAAGCCTCGTGATGTGGGTATGCTTTCGTCTATTCTTATTACAGTATCTACTCCCCTCTGTTTAGTCTGAATTAGTTAATGTAGATTAGTCTGTTGAGAGTTTCCTAAGTGAAATAAGATTGAATGCTACATATCAAACATGCCTCTGAAGTTTTGCAACCAACGTGCTTAGGCAAAACCGCTTCTGGAGAAGAACAATGTCAATGAATTGGCAGATCCTAAATTAGGAAACAATTACGATGTTATAGAAATGAAGCGTGCCATGTTTTCAGCTTCAACGTGCCTTCACCACTTGCCCAACATGCGCCCCAATATGAAGAAGGTACATCTTCATTATCTCTGTCTCGTGTTTCCTTTCTATCAATTAGAAGCCAAGAAACTTTAAATGCGGGAAAATGCCCTTATCTTCAGGTCGTTCAGATATTGCAAGGTGAGAATGAACCAGTAGACATGAAACAAAAATCCCTGGGAGGAAGAGCGTTGATGGTAGATGCGTGTGACTTGGACGATTATACTGCTACAACGTATCTCAAGGACCTAAATCGTCATATGGAACTAGTCATGGAGTGATCTTTCTCATATAAGGATTGGTGCAGTGTTTGTATATAAAGAAGCTTTGAAGTAGTCTGCTCTCTGCTGTGTGCGCTTTTAAGATGAAACCAGCAGCAGATTTGTCCTGTGCCATTAGTAAGGATGAAGAAAGACTTGAGGTTTCACAAAGAGTTTCCATGTTATATTTCAACTGTTGCTTGTCAAGCATGATGGGGCAAACACAAATTTGATGCAGACAAAAAGCATGGCTGTACTACAATTCAACAAAGATATGAAAAATAGCCATTATAGTGTGTGCGCTTTTTTTGTAGCTTGATTAGAATTTTTGATACTTTCCTAGTTCTTTCAGTCTGAATTACTGTTTGAATTAAACTATGGAAAGTTTCATTACAGAATCAAAAAGGGAGGTATCCACCACAAGTAATAATGGTGCTCATACCTGTCTAAGCCTTATTGTCACGTAAATTGGTGTTAAGCACTGGTACAATGCACAACTATGATGCACCGACACAGACAGTTGTGTGCAACAAGGCACGTATCGGATTGACACACGATTTTTCACACGTCATCGATACGTTGATTAAATTCTTTAAAATACTTCATTTATATATAGTACTCTCTCCGTCTCAATTATATATGCTTGTTTCGTTTTTCACACGGATTAAGAAAGTTTCTTTAATGTCATTGAAAAATTAATTTTTTCCAAGATCTTTCCTAATTTACTCTTATTTAATTTTCATTATGTAAAACTAAATTATTGTTGGAATTAATAAAGAATTTGAAAAAGAAGAAAAAATGAGAGTTGTTCAATGTTTCCAAGTGGGAAATGTGTGTATTTGGATTATTTCAAGAAGTGGGCATATTAAGTGAGGAAAATTTAATAAGGATATATTGGTAAATGAACACGACAAAATATTCTACATTAAAAAATATGTCTATATTTGTGACAAGAGAAAAAGGAAATTCAGCCTATATAATTGGGACAGGGAGAATATAAATTTAGTTTTATACTTATTATTAATTTTTCTTATTGAAATATTTTAACTATGAATATATATTTATTATTTACTATGCCATAATTGAAGTGTTCGTACTACAGAGATGCACAATTTATTCCAAAACAAAATTTTGACTTGTCCTACGAAATAATGAGTTAATATCCTTGTATTGTAAATTTAAGGCTTAATAGCACAAAACGTCCATACGTTTGACACTTCCTGCGGAAAACGTCCATACGTTTCAATTTTTCGCATTTCGTCTTTATTTCAACGTTTCATTGCGGAAAACATCATTTTCACCATTTTTAACATAAAATGACCAATATATCATTCTATTCAAATAAAACCAATAAAAAGAAAGTAGAAAAATAAAGAACAAATTGCAATCTTACTCCTAATTTTTTTTAGAAAAAGTACAAATGAGTTCAAATAAATTATTAAAATATTAAAAATAACCAAAAATAAAAATAAAAACGGTTTCTCTCTCCTCTTCTTCTCCTCCCCTCCCTCATCCTCCTCCACCACCATCGCAAGAAATCTTTCCTCATTCTTAACTAAAACCCATCTCCCAGAACACGCATCCATGTTTGTGCTTCATCAACCTGTGAAGCAAGTTGCTGCAACTCCTAAACAGTTAATCAAGCCCCAACACTGAAAATTCCAAATTAAATATTTCCAAGAGAGAAAAGGGCAATCCATATTACATTATCAGCTGAAGGTATGCAGTGTACAAAATATTTAATGCCATGTAACAAAAGATACAATATATTCCATAAACGGGAATTATACCTCGAACATCAACCTTTGTGGTTCATTAAAAAAAAAATCAATCTTTACTAGCGATAAACAAGTTTTATAACGAAAAAAGAAGAAACAGTCATCGGCCTCAGCTTCTCAGCTTGGCTCTTGTTAACACCTAAAAATACGGCCCAATTAAATGGTCCAAGGATGGAAACCCCAATTAGGGAATTCGAATAATAAGCCTGAGTAAGACCATGTGGAAAGGGCCCAATACAGAGTTGTGTAACGAAGGCCCATCATCGCCCAGAGTCCTCAAGACATCCAAGCCCTGAGCGAACACAACACATCATTGATATTCAGGGCGACAATGCTATTATCGCCCAAGCCTGTAAAACACCCAGGACCAGGGAGAATGGCTATTCAAAGCAACGATTAATTAAGACAGTTAATGAGCAATCTTATCACGTCCCATGATCCAAGAATCTCAGGTGCCAACAGTTAAACAATGGAGGTAATGGAAGCAGTTAAAGCGACAGTTCCTTGACAAGTCAGCCATGATAGAAAACGTAAGTAGTAGCAAAAAGACAAGCAGTTTCAGACAGTTCCACCACAATAACTGTCCAAGGAGTATAAAAAAGAAAAGAATGCATAGAAGAAAAGACCCCCGAATCAAACACTCTCGAACAGAGAATATGTAATTTTCATTATCTTTACTTTCATCGCATCTTACTTTCCTTATTCTGTGTGCTTGCGCCCTTTGGAGGCATTTCGTTTCTCACTCATTATATAATCTTCATAAATAAAAGCACCCCTTTTTGGGACTTTGTCTCAAGATGTTTGTTCCTTACACAATCGTCTGAACCTTCTCTTAATTGTTAACGATGCCCGACTCAACCGCGCGAAACAACTCTGAAGAGATCCAGATCTAAGATTAGTCGCAAACACACCGTGAATCATCTGTGTCGCCATTACTACTGGTACAAAAGCTTTGACAGAGATAAATTAGAGGACATAGAGAGAGTAATTGCAAAGAATGCAAAGTGGGGAGAGAGTATAAATTGGAAGAGAGATTGGGGAAATCACCGATGATTTTGGAGTGTAATGTAGAGAACCCGTTCTTGTTTGTATCGAAATGTTAAGTAAAAGAAGCAAGTAGCTGCAAGTTTCAGAGGTTGAGGGCAAGATTGGAGGGAACATAAAAATATCCTACACTGCACCCTTTGTTACGATTGAGGAAGAAGAAAATATTTGTGGACACGTTGACTTGGTTGCCAGAAGTAGTAACATTTAGAGGGAACCCCCCATTGACATTGTTACCAGCTTGAGTCATTAATGGATTGCTCCCAGTTTGGAACTGTGAGATTGAAAAGAAATTAGGCAAAATATGAAATTGCAATAATGAAACATTACTTGGGGAATTTAGGGTTCCTGCTTTGAGGGTGGAGGAGGCTGAGGGAGGGGGAGGAGAAGAAGAAGATGAGAGAGAAACTTATATCCATCAATGGATCCCTCTCATTAGCCCATGTTAGATTGTTTACATAGAGCTCCAATGTATTATAATTTTTCTTGGACTCGTGCTCGCACAACACCAACCAGATATACCTCAAATACTTGCTTCATTGATACACTTCCTCTATCTCAATTAAAACAATCAATTTATGCTCTCAAGCAGGAAGGCCTATCCGTTTCATTATATTTCACACAACTTAAATCTTTATGGGATGAACTCAGTTCCATTGTCTTTGTCACTCCATGTATATGTGGCAATGCTAAAAATATTGTTTATCAACAAAATGAAGATCGTGCCATGGAGTTTCTTCGGGGACTCCATGATCGTTTCTCAGTTACTCGCAGGGGCAGACGTAGAACATAAAAATTAAGGGGCCACGATCGAACTTATAAAGTTGAGAGAAATTTTACACTCAAAAATTTACGTCAAAAAAATTATACTCCATATAATTTTGCATCCGAAAATTTACATGAGATATGACTTTTTCGAATGTAAAATCTCGAAAAATTTTCGAGTTAGACTTTTTTTTAAGACTCACATTTAACGTATTTTTAACTATTTTTTTGTATCTATTTGGACTATTCGATATACCTATAATGTAGTTCTTGAAATGAGCTTTGAGATGACATAAGCAATTTGTAGATTCGATTAGCGTACAATCGTCAGA
Source organism: Fraxinus sp. D2006-0159 (assembly GCA_903798375.1). NCBI lineage: Eukaryota > Viridiplantae > Streptophyta > Magnoliopsida > Lamiales > Oleaceae > Fraxinus > Fraxinus sp. D2006-0159. The sequence continues at coordinate 6,936 of CAIGRQ010011663.1, forward strand.
GAATTTTTAAAATTAACATGTTATCGAAATTCAAATTTATTGTGATTTTGTCCCTGTTTAATGAAAATTAAATTAAGTATATCTATAATTCGATATGCCTATAATGTAGTTCTCGAAATAAGCTTTGAGATGACATAAGCAATTTGTAGATTCGATTAGCGTACAATCGTCGGAGAATTTTTAAAATTAGCATGTTATCGAAATTCAAATTTATTGTGATTTTGTCCCTGTTTAATGAAAATTAAATTAAGTATATCTATAGTTCGGTACGTCAAGAAGAAAAACAACAAGAGATTCATATTCGAACAATTTCTACCGTTGATTCGACAACACTTTAGGCATCTAAACCACCATTTCATCCTTCTAAAAAATACCAACATCCTTTTTGTGAACATTGTAACAAGTGTGGTCATACTCTTGGTACATGCTACCAGATCCAGGGCTTCGCAAATAAGCCGATAAAAAAATTAGACATCGCCCTCTCCTTTCGCTACTTTTGCTAGTCAGTTGACACCTTAACAATACATCAGACTTCTTGCACTTCTAGCCAAAGAGTAATTTGGTGTTTCACCAATCCATTTGGCAAGTACAACTCTTACTTATCCATCCTCTAGTTGGATTATTGATTCAGGTGTTCTAATCATATATATGCACGTCTCTTTCATTTTCTTCTTCATATTTGACAATTTATACAAGTGTATCAGTTCAATTGCCTGATTGTTCTCAAGCGTATGTGACACACATAGGCATTGTTCATTAGCACTTACTCTCATGAATGTATTTCACATCTCGTCGTTTAAATTCAATTTACTATCTATCTCACAATTAACAAAGTCTTAACAAATTTTGATTTTTTCATTCTCTGAATGTTAATTTCAGGGATCGAACGACGAAGAAGAACATAGGTCGGGGTAGTGATTGAAATGGTTCTTTTTTTTTTATTATTTTTATCTAGATGCATATTTAAATTTTAATACTTCACTTTCTTTCAAGCATTGTAATAAATTTGACCTATGGCTTCTCGCATTGGTCATCCTTTTAGGTCTCATATTGAATTCATAGCTAAAAATTTTCCAATTATTGTTGCAAATAAAGATTTTATTTGTGATGTATGTTCACACTAAACATCGTATCTTTCTTCTTCTCAAAGCACTTATTTTTCTCATTGTTTTGAATTAATTCATTTGACATTTGGGGTTCTTTCTTATTCCTTCTAAAAATGGATCACATTTCTTTTTAACTATTGTTGATAATTATTCAAGGTGTACTTGGATTTATTTGACGAAACATAAATTTGAAACTTTCAACATGTTAATTCATTTTTTTAAAATTTAATCAATTGTCAATTCAACACAAGAAAAAAAATTTACTCATATTAACTCTGGTAATGGGGACATTTTTCTTCATTAACTCTTAAACCATTCGTTCAGACAATGGTTCCGAATTTCTTTCTAAACGTTTCATAAAAATAGAATTATTCACCAACATAGTGTGCTGCGACCTCCCAACAAAATGGCATTGTAGAATGTAAACATCGGCATCTACTTGACGTTACTAAAGCTATACGATTTCAAGCAAACTTGCCTCTTTCTTTTTGGGGTGAATGTATTATCGCTGCTGCATTTCTTATTAACAAACTTTCCACGAATTCGTCGCCCCCCTGGGTCATCTCAAGGATTATATTTGTAATCATACTTCACTAGCAAATTATTTTTCTTTATCCCATCTAAGTCCTTCTCATCGTGTTTTCCTAATTAATATCATTAAAAATCAAGAATCAACATCTTATTCTCGAGCCATGAAATCTAACGAATGGCATAATGCTATGGCCAAAGAAATTCATGCCTTGAATCAAAATACACTTGGTCTTTATGCTCGCTTCCCAAAGGAAAATCATCAATTGATTATGAATGGGTCTTGAGAGTTGAATACCAATTAAGAGAAGCCCATGATGGCTTGGCCCGAATGTGCTTCAAAATTGACCACTTTAGCCTTTTAAACTGTTGGTTAGGGCTTGTATTTAACAGTAGTTGTAAATTTAATGCTAATTTTGTTCAATTTAACCTATTACTACTCAATTTTTCTCTTTAGTTGTGTTAAATTTCAAAGTCCATTCATTCAAAGCAAGTCACATACACTCGACTCTAAATAGAACAACGAATAAACATTCTATGGCTATTCACATATTCCGTACACGCGATTGACTGAACAAAACTATTGGAGCTAAAATCGCAGCATCCCACGAACCATACAATAAAATTTTATTGATTTTTCATTTAAGCAAAAATTGATTGAATGCAGCGCAGTGCAGCACAGCACAGCAGAGAGAGATGGAAAACCATTTGAAAAATCTTCCATACCCATTGAGTTGTCTTGTATAGTTCAGCATACATCTAACCAAATCTATTAAAGAGAAGCTACAGTCCTTACAGCACCCCAGCTTCCACCTAGTAAAACAAAACACTATCCTTCATTTCATCATTAGTACCTTTTGTTTCTGGGTTACATGAAGGTCAGCTTAAAAGAAATTACTGCAAATGACAGCGCCTAAGGGTACCATCAGTAGAGTACCTAATAGGATTGGTGAGGCCATATGAAAAAATCAGCTGGCATTGGAGTTACCATGGTCGGGGCAGCAGCGGAGACACCTGCATTGGTGGGATGGAGGTGGTGGAAAAAGTTGACATCAAATGGTATTCCATATGGAATGGTGGATACAGACTGCTGAAGGGGCGCAAAGTTGATGCTGTTGCTGCTCGACTGTATTTGCAGGTTAGCGTCAGTAGGAGGTTTCCCTTTGGCTTCGAGTGAGAGTTTCAAGCGCTTGGCTGTCCCACCAACAGGAAGGGAACTCTTGGCAATGGCTTCCACATCGTAACGACTCATCTCGAAATTGGTAACTGCGTTCGCTCCCCTAAACTTTATTGCAGCTATATCATATGCCTCTGCTGCTTCCTCCTCAGTAGCTGTCATTAAAATGAAAATAAAATTGGAAATTATGGACTTGCACGAAGGCTACTCTTCCAAAGAGCAAAGAATAAGGTAATTTGAACTAAAGGAAGTGATGTATACCAAATGTTCCAAGGTAGAGATCTTTATTCCCTGCAACACGACCAATTCTTGCTTGCCATCGACCTTGCTGATGATGCCTGCATATTAAGCTATTAATATATGAGGACAATTGAACCTTTGGTAGTTCTTGCAAAAACCTACAAGACGGGCCTTGTAAGATCTATAATGAAGAAAATACAAAATACAGTTTTTCTCTGAGTTCCAGACCTTGTAACGCCCCTATAAATTGATGCTCCCCTTGAGAAACCGCTACTCTTCCTGAATATATATCATCGAAATATAGTTCAGTTCAATGAGAAAGAGACGTAATGGAGAAGCAAAATAAGTTCAGCTACTCCATTATATTTCAGGTTGTTGGTCCGCAAAATAAACAAAGGACAGAGTATGCAAACCTTCTTAGCGAGGCAATGAACTCTTGTTTAGTTACGTGCTTCATCTCCTCCAACTCTTTGGTGTAATTGGTGATCTGAAAGGAGAAATCTCCGGTTAAACTAAAGCTCATGTTTTTGCCTAGAAAATGCAAATAGACAAATTACAACTTATATGTTTGGTAATGTGAACTAGAAGATTAGATAGATAGTATTGAAGAAAAAAGAAGCTACAATCTTATCCACTGAACTGCCCTGTCAAGTCCTGTCACTGCATGCCAATTGCCGAATATACCCAAATTCATTAGCATAAAGAGTAAAGTTATTTACCGGGAAATTGGTGGTGGCGGTGACACCCCAGTATTTCAGAGCTGCTAAATCATAAGCTCTCGCTGCCTTATCTTCCTTGTCATATCCACCTATATATCCAGTAGATTCCATCAAAATTATTGACATCACAATAAACGAAAAGGCAAAGGAGTAGAGATGCTAACTCAGTAATTACTTACCCAAGTACACTGCAGAATATAGTTTCATTTTTGAACAACAGCCAAGAAATACAATCCAAAATGTCATGCAAAAGAAGCACACGCGTTAGTATACAAACAAGTACCATCCATACTCGAAAACAGAACCGGCAGAAAAAATCAAAATACAAGATTGATTGAATGAAAGTATATGCAAGATTTCTTTGTTCGACAACCATGACATAAGATCAAGATGGAACCTGAATCTATTTGGGCTGACCAAAATAACGATCGTGAGTTGATACTATAACCTACGCGTTCCCAATTTTTTGACTAATTCCTTTCAACTGGTTCATTCGGCGAGTAGTCACAATCCAAACGACCAAATGGCTTACATTGCTATAGCAAGGATTTAATCATTTTAATTTTCTGGTTCTCAAAACATGAATTTACACAAACATCAGTGTCTATGACTGTCATTTATTGCAGTCCAGAAATCCAGACATTTAAAGAAACAAATTCAAAAAATCCTATACATTATCAGTGAACTCATATTATGCAGTATAATATACATATAATGTACCAATACATGCAAAGCTATGAACTTTTCCCAATTCATTGAGCAAAATTAGCAGGCACAATTATCAATTTACTGTTAAGATTTGGATTTCATCTTAAAATATCAATCTTATTAAAAGAAGTAACACAAACCTTGATAAATTGATCTATGTTTTATCTTTATTAGATGTGGTATTTATGGTGGTTCGTTCGATCAAAGCAATCTTGAAATCTCTATTACTTATTTTTTGAGTCTTAATCGAATCAAATTGCTCATTGGAGCTCAATACCATGTTAAAGATTTGATGTTCCATCTTAAAATATCAAACTTATTAAGAGTAGCTCAAACTCTTATAAGTTGATCTATGTTTTTCATTTTTATTCGATGTGAAATTTTATCTCTTAAAATGACTTAGGGTTTTTTTTACACAACTTGTTTGAAATCAATTTTTCTAAAGCTCATTCTCAATAAGAGATTATCCAAATAAAGTAATTCTACACGTGATCCGTATTTATTTATTTTTTCTAATGACTATCTGTACCAAACGAACATATTTTTTTCTAAAATATTTACATAAACAGATCATGAATATTATTATAAGAACACTAGGCTAGTGAATCAAGGAAGGGATAAACAAAAGATTAGGTAGGCTCTTTTTTGGGCAAAAATGTTTGAATTAATCTTGGGGGGAGCCACTTGTCCATTTGGTAAACCATTTGGTAAATGATTATGGTGATATAGCATAGTCCAAAATGTTTAGCCCTNTATGGTGATATAGCATAGTCCAAAATGTTTAGCCCTGAAGCATGTTGAAAATGCAATGCAATTATTATAAAAATAAGAAAGGGTGTGAACCCACAAAATAAGGTGAGAAAGTGATGTCTTGGTCAAACCCATTAAGTCCTATGTGCAGTAAAGAAAAAGGCCAAAAAGCAGACTGATTACAAATTCAGAATTTTCAGGCCCTAGCATTCAGACTAGCTCAGGTATATAATATAATATATCCCTCAAGAAATTTATTAACTTGAGGACAAGTTTATGAACCAGGGAATAAAACCCCAAAGAATAATCAAAATAACTGTAAAGAAAACACCCCCGCCACTACTCCACCCACCCCACCAACACCTAAACTAGAACAAAATGGCGGCCCATTTGATCAAGATTGAACGAAATTTTAGCAGGAAATATAAAGTACAATCAATCCATCAATCATCATAAAAGTTTGATTGAAGCCGAGAAAAAGCTGTGTCCTTTGCCACCTGAGTGCTCGTCAGAATTTAGAAAATTTAGAATTAGTACCTTGACGCCCTTTTCTTGCTTGGCCCTCTCTTCTACAGCTGTTATCCCATAGATGCGCTTCATATCTTCCTGTCCATCTATGTCTGTGTCTCAGTTGAAAAATAATGATCAGTAAAATATGTTTCTTCAATATATATATATATATATATTAAAAAAAATGATACCTTGTGACGCCTCTGTAAATGGAAGTTCTCTGACCAAAAGTATCAGTAACTCTATTGCAATTCCTCTCCGAGTCAACATAAACAATGGCTTTATTCTTATTATTATTATCAGAGCATTGTGCATTGTTATTAACGGATAAGGCATTGGTGTAAGTAGCAGCAGCAGCAGTAATGGGGCACTGAGAGTAAGCCACCAACTCGCTCCCTGACTCAACTGGAGACTGAGTATGAACCGCGAAAGCCGAGTCATCAACCTCCGAGCCAGAGTTCGTAGAAAAGGCTTGAAACCCAGTAATAGTCTTGAGATCTTGCTGTTCATTATTACTGAAGTAGGCATCGCTGCCACCTGTCTGGTGGTGGTCGTAGACGTTAGTCAGGGACGAATCTTGAGTCTCCGTCAAGTCGCCGCCCAAAAAATCCTCAAGTTTAGGCTCTGGCTGCATGTTTTGGTACATATATGGGTCCATGTAGCTGGTGAAATTGAAGGAATTGTTTTCTTTCGCTTGATGGTTTTCAGTTTCTGAGTATATGGCTTGAGATTTCTGGTTATACCACCCTAAACCAAAAAAACAAGGGTCACTATGATGAAGGTTAAATGACTGGGCTACCAATGAAATAAATAAGAGAAGCTTAGCATTGAATGCAATATGCCAAAAATTAATTGAATAATAGTTGAGTCCAGTAAAAGATGAACTGGTGGGATGAGTAAGAAGAAAAAATTGAAGCAACGGAAATGCCAGAAACAAGTTTGGAATTTTTGTCCTTTTCCCACCTTTTCAAACTCGGTCACCAAACAGAAAAAGTGGAGTTTTAGTCAAGATTTTAATTCGATTTTCAAATATTGGATAATACAGATAGATAGAGTTGTATGTATGGGTGTATATTCAATTACCATTGAAGTTATCGGCGGAAGAGTAGAGGTGGTGAGAGCCGGCGGCGGAAGAGGTTTCAAATGGTGCAAGTTCCATAGAAGCCTGCGAGCAAGAGTTGAGCATTTCCAATGAAGACAGCGAAAATGAAAGCCAATTGTTTTCTGGTGCCATTTTTTTCTTTTTTTTTTTTGTCTGTCCTCTTCAAACACTGGATTTATATGTCAGATTTCTTCAAAAATCTTTATCAGAGATACCCCTAAAAAACCAAACAAAAATATATCAATGAACAATAATTTTTTTCTCCATCAAACTAGAACTGCAAAATCAAACCGTAATTATTTTTTACCTCATTATCAAGAATCCATTAAATGGATGAATGTGATTCCATATCAGTTTAGGCTTAAAAAAAAAAGGGTAAACGTAAACTGAAGTTTTATGATGGAAAAAGTAGAAGAGAAGCACATGCAAAGTAGAAGCAGGAGGAAAAATACTCAAGAACAGCTAGCAGTAGACGCAAATAAAAGCGAAAAGAGACTTGGTGTTGATATTAAAAATGAAGTTTGGAGAGAAAATGTAAGACACAGTAGAGAAAGGAAGTACATATAGAGAGGAAAAGAAAGATTAATAGTGGGAACAGGTGGAGGCATGTAATGGGAGTACGAGGCGGTTTCATCTGCCATTCGGCGTAAAACTAGAGGG
>CAIGRQ010011719.1:0-10601 GCA_903798375.1 Fraxinus sp. D2006-0159
GGGGAAGGGAAAAGTGGAATCGAAAATTGGAGCAGCTTATGGATTAATTGGTGCAATTGACATGTAACCCAAGGTTCTATGTGCCTGCTGAAGACTCGATTGGGGCTAATTTGATGATTCAGTGTTGTGGGCACGATGAATTGAAGCAGACAGTTCCGAAAAAAATGATGGTCGTGATGGTAGTGGAGGTGGTTTTTGGGTGTGGCGGTGGTTGTGGTGGTGATGGTGGTGGTTCCGGCGATGGTGGTGGTCAGGGTGATGTTGGGGCGGCGACGGCAGTTGGTGGTTGCAGGCGGTAATGGTGGTGGTTGGCCAGTTGGGGATGATGATAATTGAAAACAACGAAAACAAGTTTTGAAAATTTTGGCCAAGTTATAACTGAAAACACTCAAAACAACAAATTTGTCGTTTTGTGTTTTCTTTGTAAAGTTTAAACTTGTTTTCCAAAACGCGTTTTCGAAAATAGGAAAGAGAACGCGTTTTCACTGTTTTGGAAAATTGAAAACAGAAAACGACCCGAAAACGGCAAAGAGAACAGGGCCTTAGATTCTTCAATTGAACAAACAACATAGTTAAATTTCGGTGTCAACGATCGAAGAATTTTCTCAACCACAATGACATTTTGTCTTCTTCTTATGGACTTATATCTTGTCATCAATTGCCATTGTTCTGCAAAAAATCAGATATAGTCTCACTTGACTTCATTTGGAATATTTCAAACTCTGTACAAAGCTGTTGAAGCTACTGCCTTTTTACCTTTTTTGACCCCTGAAACTTATTCTTCATTGAAACCTAAATTTGCTTCAAACTTTTTTTTTTTTGTTGAGAATAGTTTCCGAGATAGAATGATGAACTACTGTGAAGAGATAATTTTTTTACTTTGAGATCCATCAACTTCGACCTTCAAGCTTCGCCCTTTGCACAATTGTCACGACAATAGCTTCTCCTAGTTCTGCTACTCCAGAAACAACAGCCGTCTAGTATTATTTGGACCTCAATAAATTCTCCATGAGCATTCTTCAATTATCAGAGTTCCATCAAAGCGTGGAATGGTTGGTTGCACAAAGTTGTCAGAAGCTATCTTTCAATTGCTGCAAGCGAAATGAAATAGAAAGAAAGCCCCTGCTCTATACACTCTATCTCACCTGCTCTATACACTCTCTACAACCCGTTGCTCTAATACCACTTTTAATAAAAGAGAGTAAAACTTATTAAAGAAAAATGTTACTGATAAAAGGAGAGAAAAGCTTTTAACAAAGGATGTACTTCAATGCTTTATTCGTCAAATAAAGAGTCTTTGTATAGGCAAATAAAAACAGCTAATAGCATGAAAATAGGCACCACTTAACGTGCAAAAACAAACTACTATAGACTAGGTAAACTAGAAACAAAATAACTGAACATCCTAAAGTAGGACAACCCAGACTCCTGAGCATGAAAATTATTGATTATTCTACAGGTACATGGGGATATATTAATAGAAGAAGTCCTTCAATTATACGGCGATTTTTTGTCCCCCGAATTGTAATAGACAAACTTTTGTTAAATGCAATTTGAATCATTTTCTTCCTTTGTTTCTTGGGCAACCGAGCTTGTCTCTTTACTTAACCGAATGGTATAACTTAATTTGCATCAATGGACTTTTAATTATTTGAGTCAATCTCATCAGCCTTAACCTTGACTCAAATCATTCAAACCACAGTGTTGAGTTTTTGATACCCAATAAATCTTGAGAAATAATGATAAATGGTAAATCTTGGTCTTTAATTATTTGAATCAATCTTAGCAACCTTAACCTTGACTCAAATCATTCAAACCATAGTGTTGCGTTTTTTATACCCTATAAATCTTGAGAAATAATGATAAATCTTGGTCTCTTTACTTAACCGAAAGGTATAACTTAATTTGCATAAATGGTTTTTTAATTATTTGAGTCAATCTTAGCAACCTTAATCTTGACTCAAATCATTCAAACCATAGTGTTGGGTTTTTTATACCCAATAAATCTTGAGAAATAATGATAAAATATTTGAATTAAACTTCATAAGCCTCGACCACTTAATGAAATTATTATTAACACAGTAATCTATTTTCTCGACCCAATAACAATGTGGAACATTAGAAGGAACCAAATTAATTACATTGCTCATGGCTAAAAGTCACTTATTGGAGGGTTCTTATAAGTCTTGGCCCATTTACCCTATATCTTGGCCTAACTTGGTTGCTAACCAATCTCTATATATGCCCCTTTTTGAGCTACTCTAACCAAATGTGTACTTACAAGAAACAATGGTTGTCGACTTTTGTTATTCTCTCATTTGTGCTTGAGTTCGACCTTGTTTCCTCCACTGTTTCTCTTTATGTGTGGCTCCAAATAACCACCAAATTCTTGTCCTTCATGGGCGAAAGAAAGTAGCAAATGAAGTCAATCTTGAGTTGCGGGTTGAGCCTTTTTTATTGATTGGTGTTTGATAATAATAGCGTGAAATCGAGCCCGAAATACACATAATCAAAGACCTTGGAGCGTACTTTCACAAAATTGGTATCAAAGCTCATACGTGTGATAAATCTAGTCATAAATAGATCTACAAATTGCCTGAAATTCTTGGATCCTATATGATTTGATTGGAAAAGCAAGGTGAAAATTTACATAGTTCGACCCAAATTACACCTAGATGAGGGTGTATAGGTGTAAATGCAAAATTTATTAGTTTTAATTAACTAGCGACAAGTCGCCATTTATTATTACTAGATCGTTAAGCAATTATTTCAATTGTCCTATGTTTGAATACCGCAGAATATTAAACTAGTAAATAAAGCAATAAATTACACACAATATGATCATGAAGAAATCTCAATTGGGTAAAAACGTCGGACACTTTGCTCGTCAAAAATCAACTATAAACGATTTTCAAACTTACAGCCTACATGACTAGACGATGTCACGTACTATTTGATCTCCTGACTGTAATTCCAACAGCTCTCCTGGATTTTATCCTCCTACACGAACTCCCAGCTGTATTTTTCAAAGCTCTCCTGGATTGCACTATCCTGTTGCAACTCCTAGCTTTGTGGAATTATCTATCTCTCATGGATGCACGAAGAACACCGTGTTCTTCACTAACTGGAACTCCAATCACCTTTCCTTGATCTTCATAAATTCTGACAGATGCGGAGAAAGCGGCAGTTTGGTATCTGGATTTAATATTTGATGTTTTTCTCACCGCCAAGAACAATACACTTTGAAGTACAAAGGTTGAATGCTTCAGAGGATGAAAATAATATGGAGGCTATGTGTTTTCTCAATAATCAACCTTAGAAAAATCGTTCTGTGGCTTTTGGATATTTATAGGTAGGTTAGGGAATGAATGGGCCGAGCAAAAAGCCTTTAAAAAATATTAAAAAAATTTCCAGACAACACACTACAATCTAAGTCAATGCAGTATTAAAATAAGCTTACAGACTTAAAACAACTAACACGGCTAATAATTGTCTTGAATGAATTATGCATTTCATTTTTTAAGTACACATTTCCTGAAATAGACAATTTAAATACCTAGTGTAAAATGTATGTGAAAGAGGATCAAGAATAAACACAGTTCAAGTATAAAAGTGATTTAAACAGTTTGTACTTCATATTGCTTGTTTTCCAATTTCATATCGTAAGCACTAAATTAAGACTTGGTATCAATGCAACCCAACATACCAAAACGAAACATTGACACTACTAAAACATCAAAAACTTAATTTAGCAAAACTGAAATTATATCACATTATCAAAAGTTTTCGATACATCAAGTAGATGAAAACATATACATCATGTAAAAGTAACTGCATCAAAAAATATATCATCTACTCCCTATATCTACTCCCCTTTTGTCACAAAATGACAACGAAAAAGCCAAAATATAGGCAACATCATCAGCATTATCAAAATAAGTCCTCTCCTCACAAGTCGCGCCATCATCCTAGTGACAACGAATCCAATGAAGCCCACACTGAATATATCCAACAGCATCCCAAAAATCCACTATAAATGATTTTCAAACTTACAGTCTACCAGACTAGATAACAACACGTACTATCTGATCTCCTTACTGTAATTCCAATAGCTCTCCTGAATTCTGTGCTCCTACACCAACTCCCAGCTGTGTTTTCCAAAGCTCTCCTAGATTGCGCTATTCTGCAACAACTCCTAACTTTGTAAAATCGTCTATCTTCTGTGGATGCACGAAGAATACCGCATTCTTTATTGACTGGAACTCCAGTCACCTTTTCTTGATCTTCAGAAACTCTGACGGATGCAGAGGAAGTTGTAGTTTGGTATTTGAATTCAATATCTGATATTTTTCTCACAGCCAAGAACAATACACTTTAAAGTACGAAGGTTGAATGCTTGAGTGCATGAAAATAATATGGATGCTGTGTTTTCTCAATAATCAACCTTAGAAAAATCGTTATGTGGCTTTTGGATATTTATAGGTAGATTAAGAAATGAATGGGCTGGGCAAAAAGCCTTTAAAAACGAATTGAAAAATTCTCGGACAACACTGTCGCTTGAGCAAGGGTCTAGCGGCAGTCGAGCGATAGGTTGTCACTCGAGCAAAGGGGAGATGACAGTCTAGTGACGAGGTTTTTTTTTTTTAAGCTCGAGCCAAACCTTGGCAACAGTCTAGCTAAAATTCGCCCCATTTTACCTCATTTTCCATTCTCGAACCCTAGATCGAAAATACCCAATTTTTACTAATTGCACATTGCTCCTTGACTTTTTACAACATATCAATTCTAGCCATTTTTGTTCATAGAATAGCCAATTACATTAAATACCTAGCACAAGAATTCCAGCCAAATTGTTCACATGGTAGACAAACGAAGGATAGATTCAAACTCTACAGTTATGGCATACCCTACACGGTGATACATGAGGGTGATGGATTGCTTTAGTAGCGACGCATGAAGCCACGCACAAAGACTTTTCTCAATGTGTGACGACGTGTTCTACATTTTCTGATGAAGTTTTCTTCAGGTAGTTTGTTCCTTATAGTTTTTTTTAACATTGTGATGGTGTTTGTTTCCTATTTTCAGGTTATACAGTGAATATGGACAATTTTACCCTTTGATGTTCAGGATTCAATTTTCAAATGATCGTCACATCTCCCCTTAGTCATGGATCCGTAGATTTGGTGCACTTGGTAAAATGGCTTTTCTCTTTTAAATTCATGTATTAGTAAGCCATCATGTGGGTTTGGCATTAGGATTAGGGTTACCGTGTAGGGTAACCATTGTCTATTGATAGAATTTAGGATATAATTGCCCTATTTGAAGCGTTTAAAGTCTAATGAAGTTACTTTTTGATTCTTTTATATATATATATATAATTGCCAATTAAAACACCGTGAGAGATAGAATTGCATTATGTGAGATTTTTTTTTACATACCTCTCACAAAATATCCCCTTGATTTAAGATCGGAAATCTCACGAAATTCTGAATCTATAACAGTGTATATTATGACCTTAGAGCTACTATGTATAAACTAATTTTGCATTTTGGTTGATCATTGTTCAAAATGACTGTATGTTTTGATTTGAAAATTTTCAAAAGAAAATGAAATTTTTCAATTTGGAAACAAATTTTGGTTCAATAAAAGATTTCAAAAGCCATAGCTGACAATTTTTTTACTGATTTGTCAAAAGAACAAAAAGAAAAATCCGATGAATTTGCTTATAGTTTAAATATTTTATATCGTCGATGTTGTTTTGAGAAAAGTTGGTAAATTTAAAACTATGAACGAACTTTTATAATAGTTGAAGGACTTATAGTTGCTCAAGTCTAATAACAATTTGGTTTTTTTTTCAACAAAGTTGTTCAAAATATTTTAATTGTGATAAAATGGTGTCTGAAACTCATAAGGTCATTATTTTGCTTAATTTCATGCCTAACATGTATAAAGATGTTAAGAATACAATTAAATATGGTGGGGAAACTTTAGCACCTGAATTATCTTGATACCCTTAGGAATAAAAAGAAGATAATAAGAGTGGTGAAGTACATGTGATGATGGGTAGAACATACTTTAAGAAAAATAGTCATGTAATAAATCAAGACAGTAAAGACTTGATTGACGATTCGAGTGATGAGGATAGTAAAAAGAATGGCAAAATTTAGGATAAGTCTAAGTCCAGTACGAGCAGTAGGTGGTGTTATAGTTGTGGTAAGAGTGAGCATTTTATAAGCAACTGTCCTGAGAAGAATGTAAATAAAAAGATAAGTGAAAGGTCATGCGAATGTTGCCACCAGTTATGATCTAAGTGAGGTTTATTGAGTGTAAACCTGATTACTACATTTCCATCTGTGTGAAATCCTATTTGCATGAATGTTTGCTAGTTTCCGATACATTGTTCTATGTTACATTTCAATATGTTTGATGTGTGCATTTGCATAAATTTGAGAGTGATTGTGTTACTGTGTATGATGTGTTTGCATGCGTAGTGGTAGGATCACTATTGCGAGAATTGACATTAGGTGTGTGCTCATTTTAGTAGGTGCATTAGCACTAAGTATATTAATTGGTAATATGTAGTATAGATGCTTGATGGTGCATTTGTGATATGTAGGGGATATGGAAAATAACATTTAGATTACAAGAGGTGAGGTGATTAAATGTTTGGAATCCTCTATCTGTTAAGAATTCTGATCTGGTAGGATGAGGGAGTGACACTCCTATCACTTTTATTAAGTAGAGACCTATTATTTAACTCGATTGAGAGAGATGAGGTAGTGATAGAGGAACATCCTATTGACTTAATATCTGTTGTAGTTTACGAGTTAGGCGTGAAGAATCATCAATTTAGTTAACATGGTTGGCGATGAGAGGAGATATGTTTTCTTGAGATACGAAATACACGGAATGGTATAAGATAATTGCGATGAGATCTTTTCTTGGGTATTAATTGCATGTTTTATAAATTTATGTTATTATGTGCTCTTGATTGATTATTCTATATTTGTTTCTACGTGGGTTCTGGAACTTAGCCCTTAGTGAGTATATGAAGTAGATATGGTATGTGATTAGAGGTGGCAATGGGCTGAGCTTAAGCTCGGCTCGGCCAGTGCCCACACGAGCTCGGCTTGTGCGTGGCTCATTAGAGACGAGCCGAGCTTAAGCTCGGCTCGTCCCATTTTGGGCGAGCTCGACTCGTGCCCAAAGCTTGCCCAAAATGGCAAGCTCGAGCTGAGCCGCTCGACTCGGCTCGTTTTTTTTTTTTAATAGGATTTTAGCCTTTTTGGAAAAAAAAATTTTAGGGCAAGCTCGCGGGCTCGGCTCGCCTAGCGAGCCCCCTGCTCAGCTCGGGCTCGAACTCGTCTTTTTGACGAGCCCGAGCCGCTCGGGCTTGTAAAAACTCGGCTCGTTTGCCACCACTATATGTGATTTGGGTTCGAGACACGAGTAAGGTCTTTAATTCCAATTTTATTAGTTACCTTTAAGGTCGGCCCTCATAATTTTGAGGCTCTAAGCCACTAATTATTATGAGGCCATATAATCTTCATTTTTACAAGTATTACAATATATATACAATGAAGACTTTTTACAATCTAAAATATAGAATTGCAAAATAAAACATCACTCACAATCTGAAAGATTAGGCTAGCGTCATATTTGGTCTTCTCACTAGTTATAGAATTTCTAACTAAAAAAATAAGAAACCCTATAAGATTATAGTCAAGAAAAAATACGAGGAATATTTACCTGAAGGAATCCTCTTCGGGATGCGATGTCCAGTAAAAATATGATGATCGAACAATTGAAATATGCCTGCCATACATCCTATTTTCCTTTCAAATCGAGATTTACATCTGTCAATGAATGTAAAAGCTTCGCAGCCATTTTTACTCTCATATGTTCAATCAAACTATCCAAAACTCTCAAATGTCTATATTTATTGTGTTACCTCACTACCCTTGTTTTAGATTTCAAGCCCATCTTTAAAATACTCCAACTTGTGTTAATTCACGAATTGTTAAAAACCAGTTTTCTTGAACACACAATTTGAATGAACCAAGTATTCTTTGTATTCTTCCTACCCTTTATAACATGACCAAACAAAAGGGCATAAAACATATTTCATCAATCCCATAATCATGTAATAGATTGTTAATTATGTTAGTCATCAAACAAAAATCTTTAATTACAAGTCAAACCCCAATTATTCGGGCATCACTCAAAGGCTTAAAAAACCTTAAAACTAGATATAGTTTCTATCTTTCCAATAGCAAATAATTCCTTCAAAAATTCAAAGTAAAACAAGAAAGTTAAGTATACAAATTAATTCATTTCATTAGAGAAAGGGATATTCCAATGAGGTTTCATAGAACAAAACCAAACAATATCGAACAAAAGAGAAACCCAACAAGTGCACATAATATTCAATAAATCAAGAAACAGATACAAATGCAAAAAGGGAGAAATAAAAACCTGAATAATGAACCAAAAGTTTACCCTTAAATTGCACGTTTATGCAGATTTTGGTATCAGCCAAAAGCATTTTTACATCTGCCAAAATCAGATGAACAATACATTATCTGGAAACTTGTAGTTTGCCTTGGGCCAAGGCCAGCCCTAGTTACCTTGTTTAGGCAAATAGAAACTTAGTGTTCTTTGCTTGCAAGTTCACTAGGATCAAGGTGGAGATTTATTTGGTTTTGATACCAAATAATCTTGGGCAATGTTGTTAAACAATTTGAATTAAATTTCACAAGACTCGATCAATGAATGAAATTATGATCAACACATTAATTTGTTAGATCGATTTGAAAACAACATGGACCATTAGAAGCAACCAAAATAATTAAGTTACTCATGGTCCAAAGTCACTTATTATAGGGCTCTTATAAGTCTTAGCCCATTTATCATATATCTTGGCCCGACTTGGTTTCTAACCTATCTCTATATATGGCCCATTTTGAGCTATTGTAGACATGTATGTATTTGCAAGAAAATCATGGCTGCCGACTTTTATTATACTCTATCTTTGTGCTTAGGTTTGATCTTGTTTCCTTTATTGCTTATCTTCCTATGTGGTTGCAAATAACCATCAAATTCTTGTCCTTTGTGGGTGAAAGAAAATAACAATCGAAGTAAATCTTGAGTTGTGGGTTGAGGCTTTTTTTTATTGATTGGTGTTTGATATTGATAGCGTGAAACTAAGCCCAGAATAGATTGAATCAAAGATCTTGGAGAGTACTTCCGTTACACATAGCACACCTTGACATCAATCTTTTTGCACCCATTTATTAGTAGGTGTTATTGTTCCTTAATCAATCAACAAATCACGTTATACTCGCAATCAATCCTTTTACAAGTATAAGAAGCTTTGTCACATATCTCATTATTCAGGAATACAGAGCAGTCTTGGACTTCTTTAATGGCGGGCCATCTTCCACGGGGTTTTACTGCTACTACTATAGTATTGCACCCTAAGAGGGACAGTGCTTATAGATGGACTTACTTCAAACCTATAAGTTTATCTACAATGTTCAATAAGCTTATTACTAAGATCTTGAACACTATATTGAGTACATTGTTATTGCGCATTATCTATCTACAACATAGTGGGTTCATTCCTGGTCGCCTAATTAAGGACAATGTTCTATTAGTTCAGGAGCTTTTGCTTCTCCATAATTTGGATGATAGAATGCGAGGGGGTAACGCTATGCTGAAGTTAGACATGTTTAAAGCATATGATCGCATGGAGTGGAGCTTTATTTATTCTACATTAGAGGCATTTGGATTTGATCGAATCTGGATCGATAGGATTAGGCGATGCATCTCGGAGTGTCATTTTTTTGTATTCCTAAATGGCCGCCCATGTAGTTTTTTTCCATCCTCACGATGGCTCGGACAGGGAGATCCTATCTCAACATCCTTGTTTATCATAGCTACATATTACTTCTCACGCCTACNCTCACTCAGAGGTTTCAGAAGTATCCCAGTATGTGTTATCGTCATAAATGTAGTACTCTTGTCTCATACCTTTCATGTGCTGATGATATGATCATATTCGCCAACAGTCAGAAACAGTTATCATGGGGATTCTTGATTGTCTAGAGCATTATGAGGGGGTCTCTGATCAGCTGGTGAACAAGGACAAGAGCAAACTCATACTACCCAAATGGGTATCTATTAGTCAGATCAGACGATTGGAGATTTTGACGGGTTTTCGACATCAGCAGTAGCCGTTCACTTATCTGGGAGTTCCCTTATTTAAGGGGGCCAAGAGGAGCTTTATTTATGATGACCTTATCCAGAAGGTCAAGAACCTGATCTCAAGTTGGGCTTCATGACTTCTATCATATGGGGGTCGTATTACTTTGTTGAGGTCAGTGCTCTCCTCCATGTCATTACACATTCTTCAGATAATGCAGTCCCTAAGACTATCCTGAAGAAACGTATGAGCATCTTTGCACGATTTCTATAGGATTCCAAAGTATAGACGCGACGTTTACATTGGCGGAGCTGGTAGGAGATTTGTCTTCCTACTAATGAAGGTGTTCTAGGCTTTAGGAGATGGGTCATACTACATGTACATAATTTTTTTACCT